>BGPR01000115.1:265985-279910 GCA_013235015.1 Araneus ventricosus
AGAATGGCGAAAGATTCGGCCACGTTCGTAGATGGGCCATCCACCTCGAAGACGATGGAAATGGTGAGGTATTGAAATTTTCATTACCCCATAATTATGTTAATACTGAAGAACAAGAAGGATAATTGAAATTATCCATCCGGCGGCCTTACAGGCCTTGAATTCTTTCGGGTAGGCGGGTCGCCATGAGGTATATGAATTCAAATTATTCTATTAGCACAAAATATTCTACGATATCTACACGATGTTGCTAAGATAGTCTAAATGCCGCACAATGTTGTAAAGACAGTATATGAATATTGTAATCATCTTGCTCTATAAAGGTTGGCAAATTGTTTCGCCTCATCATAAGGAACAACTTTTGTGCTAAAAGTTTTTCGATAACTGCAGTCCTTTAGAAGTTAAGGGTTGGAAAGTAATTTAAACTATTGACTTCGACTGCTTTCCAACCTAAGCATGTGACACCTCGTTGGAAGGCTCTAATCATTTACGTTATCTTCCACCTTCTTTCATCCCCATTGCTCCAATCCATATGAAAGTAGAGGTGAAAATGTTGGTAGGTGTGAAATTTTCTTTTCCTCACATCTCTGCCTCCCAGATTGCCGAGAGGATTTTTTTTTCTGTCAACCTGACGGTCTTGGGTATTTTTTGAAATCCTTTTAAAAAGAAAGAAATCAGATTTGAAGAAGAGGGGAAAAGAGAACGAAGACACTTATCAATGAGTATAACTGTGACACTTTTCTATAAGTCATACATGTCTAATATTTAAAAAAATATGTATAATGCTTTTCAAAAATATGTATTGGAAGCCATGGCAAGATGGTGTTGTTAAAATTTAACAATTTTTACTAAATTCAGTTTTTGATTTAAACTTCTTTTCTTGGCATATATTATTAGATTCAGCTTTTATTGTGTTGTACTTAAATTCAGAAATTTTTATTTTAATAAGATCAAAGTTATTTTGCAATTTAAAATAATTAAAGCAAATGTGCGAACTTGCCCTGCAACCGGGCAAGATGAAAATTATGACAAAAGTTCAATATATTTTTATTCAATGTCTCTCTCTCTCTCTCTCTAGTGCGAGTCCAGTTAAAGTAGGAGTACTCTTATCAAAGGATTGAAGTAGAAGTAATTCGTTCGTAATTAAAAATTAACTGTCGTTAAAAAGGGTTTATTTTAAAGATGAGAAAATAAGGATTTATTTTAAAGATGGGAAAATTTCTATTTCATTACATATATATTTAATTAAATATTTCAAATAATCAAAACCTTTGTTATATTTTCAATATATACATATATTAATCTAAAAATTAAAATAATGTTACCGTATCAATAATCATTGCAATGAAATACAGAAGGTAGTTTGATGATATACTACTACTACTATGAAAAAGACAACTCAGAATCGGAATTCCAACAATCAAATGCCAATCGGTCTTGGGAACCGATATTTGTCGCATTAATCTAGATTTGTGGCGCCAACCCTCTGCGAAAGCCAATTGTTGGAAAAACAAAAATGTAGGGGAATAAATATCCAAAATCTTTCAAGATATATAAATTCAGAAAAATCATAAATTCACTTAATGAAATGAGAGCAAAAAATTAACTGTTTATCTACAGATATTAATTACTGTTTAAAGCTTATGTCCAGATGATGGTAGAATTGCTAATGGTGCTTCCCTCTTAAGCCCAAGTAAGTCCCCCATCCTCCAAGTTTGATTCCAGGCCAAACTCGGAGGATTCTTATTCCTTAAAAGCCCGATTTTTAAAAAAAATTGTTTTAAAATGCTTTTTGACTTCATTTCTTGAATAAAGCTTGGGAAAAATACTTTATAAAATCCTATTTTGTTTTAAGTATGGTTTATGACTAAAAAACATTTTGTTACCAAATGACAACTCTGGGCTTTATTTCAGAAAAAAGAATCTCTTTGATAAAATTCTATAGTATCAAACACAGATGAATTTTAATAAATAATAATAAGTATTATGAATTTCCCTCAACAAGGTAGAATAAGATATGGTATTCCCAAGCGTAAAAACAAAGCTAAAAATATGCAGCCTTAGAGCTTCAGTATTATTCTCAAGATTTTAGAAGACAAAATTGGGTATGTTGCTCGAATGCAATACTGAACCTTTAAGGGTCCAACATGGAGTCATCATCACCCATGTTGCATCTCATGCGACATGTTGAGTGCTCATATGATTATACTCTTTTCAAAATTAAATTCTGGTGCAAATGAAGCATCATGAGGTACCAACCAGTGAATGGTTAGCATGTCTGGCAAAAGCGCCACGTCAAGAGAATTGTTCGATGCCAGAAAACAAGCATCATTTCCAAAGAATATAAGTGTAATGATGCCCAAATGCCCTACATAAACACATTTAAAGCAGTCCTTGTTTATATATACTTGGAATTCCAAGATCTTTAGGAACCAATCAAAAAATGAAATGCGTTAAAGTCTTAAAAATATAAATAAAATAACTAAAAAAATCAAAGCATTACCCTCTAAAACTGGATTAAGATAAAACGATAATAAAATTATGTCTTTCGTGAAAGTAGAAGATTCTTTACAATTTATTCCTCATTATTATTATGCATTATAATAAACAACAATATTAAATGAAATACTTATAAATAGTTCCATGTACTAAAAGAATAGAGTTTGAAAATTTCTTTTGTATAAATGCATATAGTTCAACTGAACTTTAACACTCTGACTCCTAAGCCGGCCGTAACCGACCATGCAACTTCTATACTAGTGGGGCGGATTTCGGAAGGCTGCTGTTCCGAAAAGGGGGAGAAGGCAGTTGGTCGAGTGGTCATTAAAGGGACCCTTAAGGGAGAGATGAGAGATGAAAGGCCTTCCATTCATATCTCCCACCACCCATAGTGAGGAGAAAAGGGGGAACGGGGTAACCTTTAGTAATCAGAGGGTTAATAGATAACAAATTTCTACAAAACTGTTTTACCATTGTTTATTGATTACTAGTTCGATTTTAGTATATACGTTATTGTTCTATCATTTGGTAAATTATTTCATTTGCACTGTCAATAAATAATACATTCAAAAATTCAAAATATTTACAGAACATAGATTGTAACAAATATACATAAAAAACTACACACAGAAAACATTAAATGTATTTGATTAGTTTTCATCTAAAGTTTTTCTAGCAATTTCAAATATGCGGTATAATATATATATATATATATATATATATATATATATATATATATATATATATATTATCATATTCAGTAACAATATAATTCACTTCAGTCTTTAAATATTTTAAAACACTAGTCTAAATTAAGCGCAAATATAATTTCATCAGGAAAGTGATTTTTTGAGTTCATGATTAAAAAAAAATATCTTCACAGTTAGATATATTTTGATTTTTTGCATATTCTGGAAATGTTCTTAAAATTTTATTTATGGTATTAAATGGATTACATAAAAAATTCTTGTATTCATTTAAATAAATTTTTAAAATAATTTAAATTTTATAATATGATTACATCATGATTAAAATACACACCTTAATAAAAAGACTCATTACAATTTTCAAGTTACTGAATAACACTTTTTGCATACAAAATTTTTCAAAAGTTAGATTCTTCAGAAATCATTAAAGAAAATAACAATTATGTAATTTTCAAAACTCTCAGTTTATCAGAGATAATTCTGATATTTTAAAAAATCATACGTATATTGGAAGTATCTCTAAAATACAAATTAAAAAAGATGCGCAATATCCAGCTAAAAGAAAAATAAAAGCGCCTGAAAGGTCCTCAAGTGTTAATTTTGAATACGAGTTTTCAGTTACAGGTGTATCGTATGCTTTTTCAGCCAGTTTCATTCGAAAAAGTTCATCATTCTGCAGTTTCTTATAGAGACCCGAAGAACAAATTCTCAGAATCATTCTATCCAGCTTTTGTTTGCAGCAGAATCCTTTTTTCACGACCACAGCTCGAGTCAGGCTGAAGAACGAATCATCGGATATAAAAATGTCGTGCAATCGGCTAAAAAAATATCTCGATGCTATGACTGCAGTTTTGCCATCACTCATTGAGTCGATTACAATATCTTTGCGGGGCTCAATCAGGAAGTTATTTCTTTTGATGTGATTCGCAATCACTTTAACCATGTCTTTTTCGTTTTTCAGCAATGTGTCAGTATAAGAAGCACCTTTGATCGTCATACTTTGAATTTTGCCATTCGTAATGGCTCCCGACAATTGTGGAATGGTCCGAACGCTACTTTCTTCCTGGGGAATGGTAAGAAAAGCCAGAAGAGCAGCAGAATAGAAAAATGAGAGGAATCTAGCTGTTAAAAGCCACGTTACAACTAACAACCTGCTTCTTCTTGAGGCCGGTTCTACGTCCAAAGGTTGTAAAAGAAGGTAGCCAACGAATTTTAAAACGATTCGTTGGAATGATCGCTTCTTTTTCTGACAAAAGCGGAAAGCTATAAGGAAGATGATCGTGGTAATAAAAAGAGTACACCATATATAAGTATCAAAAGGTGCTATGAACGCTGTAGTTTTTGGCAAGTACTTCGGAATGGCCGTAGCAAAAGTGAGATCTTCCACATCATATGGATAGCTGAAGTCAACTACCTTCTCCCTTCGTTCTGTAATGGAGATTTTCCCAATTCCAATGTCAGCTTCACCATTATACACCTTTCCAATCACACCAGTCCACTGTCCATTTTCATAATTACCCCATTCACCATCGAGAGGCACAATTATTTCGTATTCGAACTTCAAAACTTCTGATAATAATTCTAAAAATGTTTTTTCTGATCCTCCTATAAGTTTTGTTTCATTTGTTTCGGTGACTACAGCTTTAAAGAGTCCACTAGTTGGAACAACAGCAATTTTTAAGAAATTAGGAAAATTCATGATAGTCCATTACAATTTCGGTCAATTTTGTTAGTAGAATACAAAAAATGTATCGTTAAATGATTGCTTCATGGTTTTTATGGTTAAGTGATGCACTTTTTTCAAATAAAAATTTTCGTCTGGAGCACTTTACAAAATTTCTGCAAAATCTAGCATTCACGCCACCAGTGAACTAGCACGCGTTTTCACCCTCTAATATAATGCATAAAAACTCTATAATCTCGCATTGTGTGTGAGACTTTTCAATGGAAAATATTTTCCCATGATTTTCTTAACCTTTCAAGCTCGCATGTCAAACAACAAAAAGCATTTTGTCGTTTAACTTGTCAGTATTACGCAAAATCGGGGTGAGTTCTGATTTTGATTATCGATTCCTTGCTTAGACGATTAAGAAATCTGAGTTTCCTTTGTACTACATTAAACGTTCTTTCGTGATTCCGAGTTGTGAAACAGTCTTATTTTCCCTATTGAATATTTAAAATACCGTTACTACTGGTTACTTCAATAAACATGCGAGATCTACACCACATTCTTTGCTTACTCTAGTTGTTTCATAATTAAATAGAACTTAAATGTCATTGTACTTGGAAATGGAAAAGATAATTCTTCTCCAAATTTGTTATTCCATTAAAAATAAATCGAGCTAACTAATATGTGTAATATAAAACAGAAAATACATGTGTCTGTCTGTCTGTCGGTCACAAGAACTCTTCCCCAACGGTGAACGGTATCGACATGAAATTTGCACACGACATTCTGGAGTACATTTCTAGGGCAACTGTGTTGTTTTCAACTTTCAGAATTAATTAGTTCTTAAGATATTTAATTAAATAATGAAAATTAGCCACTGTTAAGCCTAATCATCAAACGTTTTTCGTCAATAAATTCTGAAATATTTGTCGCACGACCATTATTTTTACACCATCTTAAAGAGCAAAGAATTATCTTTCTAATGATAGCTATTCCATTGCGGTAAATTTTTTCTATAATTGTAATTAATGTTTTAAAATTTAATTTGAACGCAATTTCAAACAATACCTTCTATTCTTATAAAATTAAATTGAAACCAATTTACTGTTTATCAAATCCTTCATTCACGTGCATTTGCCACTATTAAAGTTAATATAAAAAATATTATCTTCTTTGAACATTTTTATTTCAAAGGCAGATTTTCATTTCCGGTATTATGTCGTAGTACACACTCTTTTAATATGGTTGCGCAGTAATTCAGTTATTGTGCAATTGGATTAATTACTCTTTCTATGAGATGTTTTATTTAATTTTCAATAACATAGGATTGTGCCCAAACGCCTTTTGGAAGCAGCAGATGGCATTTAAAATAATATAGCGCTGGCCAAAATGCCTATATCTTTCTGAATCTTAACGGTATTTAACAGAAATTTTTATATAAGTTGCCCTATATATCCGTCTTTGAAGTTATGAAAGAGAAATTATACTACGTTTCGCGCATACGCAGTAAAATATTATTTACTACAAATGCTCAAATTTTCTCTAATATTCAAGACATTTACTTTAAATTTTAATACAATGCTTTTCTAACATATTGTCACGTATTTTCTCAGTTTCATACAATTTGGTTTAAAACTCTGCAAGTTACAAGCAAAAACTATCCGAAAAAATGTGGGATTTTTTAAAGAAATCTTTCCTAAATCTTCCCGAATATTCGTGCTATTTTTACGAAAATGTAAGTAAATATTGCGAACATCACACAAAAGAATTGAAAGTTTCAAACCATTATCAGTTTTTTGTGAAGCGGGATTGAACCAAAATTCCTTTTCGATTTCACCAATTTCTGGTCGGTCCCCTAAATGCCCTCGTGACAGAATCTTTAATGTAAATTGTGAGTTAAAACCTATTGTTTATAATCTCGAAGTTCGAGGAGATATTCGAAAAAATGTGTAAATTTCAAAGTGCCCGCATTTGTGGTCAGCACTGTATTATTTGAAATGCCATTACTGCCTCATGATGGCGAAAATTGTGAGTTAAAACCTACTGTTTATAATATCGAAGTTCGAGGAGATATTCGAAAAAAAAAAAATGTACAAATTTCAAAGTGCCCGCATTTGTGGTCAGCGCTGTATTATTTTAAATGTCATTGCTGCTTCCAGATGGCGACTGCGTACCCATGTTTCTATGTGATTTTGGATGATTATCGTATGCCTGATTTACTCTTAAAGTTTAGCCACGTTTTTTTGAAACAGCCTGTATATAATATAAAAATTTACTTACTGTATCTCTCAATTTCCTAGTGATTTCCTCCTAAAACAAATAATGTATTTTGATTTAGTGAACAATTAAACCTTTGAATATTAAAAATTATGTATATGTTCATAGAGGACTTAAGAATTTTAGAAAGTCTTAGGTTAGAAATGGAGCTGAAAAGGTTGGGAAACATTGTTTTAGAGGGAATTATTGTGAATTATTTTTACTTTTCCAAGAGTGGACCATTATTCTCATAGTTTCCTGTTTCCCACAACATTTTGATGCTAAAAAGACAAAGCAACTCTAAATATTCTGCTAGTTAGAAATAAATTTATCATAAAATAAATGGTATTAGATCGACAGATTTAAATTACCATATATTCTGACATATTTTTACTATTATTTATTAAAACAAATAAAAGTGAAATTCATAAATATAAGGTAACCAATCGTCCTGCTTTAGGGAAGACAGACCTTCTTTTGTAAGTCCTGTCCTCCCTCAAAAAGTGTCCTACATGTCCTTCTTTTAGATATTTGGAGACTAATCTGAATAGAAATCGATTGAATTGAACGCTGATAATTTAGCTGCAGCATTTTCCTTAAAATTCAATGTAATGGATATTTCTTGTTCAGATATATTGATAGAAGATGATACGTATATTGATAACAACTGTTCATACAGTTGAAAAGTACCCATTTAATTAACACAGGTCTGCAACTAAAAAAGTGTTTAGAAATAAATAGCAGATTCTCATAGATTTTTGGATGCTGATTTCAGGAAAAATAGACAAAAAATTCCATTGCGTACCATTTTTTTTACAAATTAAAAATTTTGATTTTCATAGCCACCAATCCATTGTGTTATAATATACTAAGGAAGAGGATGAGCATTTAACCCCTTCTTTGTCGTATTTTTATTCTAATCTCCGACAAAATGACTATGTTTTCCATTCAAGGCGAGAAATCTCATCGGAAAAACATGAAGAAAGTACGACTATTTGCGCCATTTCTTATCAATATTCAGAATACAAAAAATAATCGCGAAATATAACGAGACGTGTAAGCAGCGACGAATTGATTTTAAGCCACGCTATACTCCTCTTCGTCGCATGACATGCCATGCCAACCAAGAAGGGGTTAACCCTCTGAAACCCGCAGTGCTTTGAAATCTAGTTTCATTAAAACCCAGACCGGCCGAGGTCAGAGACGAAAGAAGGCAAACATTTCCCTCCCCCATCTGATTAGCAAGTGGTGATTTGCGTCGTGGGGGATTCTTTTATCGTCATATTTCTAACATCCAAACCCTTGTTGACTATATAGAGGTCGTTTACAATTTGTTATAACTAACAGGCATTACAGCAAGAATTTTTAACAGTAAGTAAGCAGAGAGCTTAAAGTAAATTTAGCATCTGCCCTTGAACACTTACTGAAAACATGAATCAAGAGTGACATTGGGAGGGGAAACAACCATTGTTAAAAAGATGTGATTGCTCTCCACCGTTTGCCGACCCTTTTGAAAAAGGGGAAGGAAATAAGCTTACGGCATTTTGTCCGCTGTGCCGTTGTCTGGCAATTTGCATGACGGGCCGTATTAGCCGTTTTGGCAGTCAGAGGGTTAATGTCACAAGTCGTCATTATTTGAGAAAATTGTAGTGGTGAGAATAAAAAATATATTGAAAAAGTACCCATCTAATTAATAACTATCCCCTCTCGCATCCCTTGCACTACCTCTACCTCGCTGCTTCGAGGCTCTCAGCCACTACTTTTTTCAGTTTTAAATACTGCATGAAGATCAGTGAAACAGACCATAGAACCATAATAGATTTCATATTCTTTGTAGACAACAGATTCCTTTAAAATTGTAAAATCTTTCACTAAACCTCATTTAGTTGTAATGTTTTGTATAAATTTTTCACGAATTTCGGCACAAAAGTCTTCAGATCCATAAATACAGAATGAAATCGCCCTAACTAAACAGTTTCCATCACCTACAATAGGTATTTTACAATATTTTTGACACGCCATTGTGACGGAACTGTTGGGATCTATATATTGAAAATAATATGGTAAAACCCTCAGACAGTTCGCCAGCCCCAACAACCAGACCGATTTCGACAATTTTTATTTCATATGAAAGTTTATAACGTCTAGAATGTCACTGAAGATTGTCTGTCCCCCACCAAACTCCATTTTCGAATAAAATTGGAAAAAACATATAAAGAATGTATGGTGGAGAAGTGGTTTTTCTATTTATTTGCAAAAATGGGGGGGGGGGGGGGGGGGCAGGTGACCAATGATGACATATCTAGACATCATCATGTTTCAATTAAAAAAATTGTCGAAATCCTGTCGGGTGGTTCTTGCTGGCGAACTGTCCAAAGGTTTTTCCCCATAGAGAATATACAGTGGGAAAGAGTTTTTTCCGATTTCGTTCTAAAATAAGGGGGAATTCGAATAGGAACAGTTGGAGACCCTTGAAGACATATCTAGACGTCATAAGCTTTCATATGAAACAAAAATTGTCAAAATCGTCGAATGGTTGAGGTTGGTGGACTCGGTGAAGGTTTTTTCACAAAATTATTTTAAATATGCAGATTAATAGGCATGTAAGAATAATTAAAATTTTACAAATGTTTTTATAATGCATTTATTAGGTATTTATTATTGTTGCAATAAATAAAATCTTTCTTTCATTTACGATATTTTTTCCTTAGATTATGTGTGCTTTCCATTGTAAAAAAAGTTCGTCACCTTAATAAATATCAGAAATATATTCTAAAATATTATACTCTGTAAATCTATGCACTAGTGATGTCAATTCATACTTAACGTGGTATACGTCAAGCATTACTCTCCGGTTTCAGAATCCACTGCACTTTTTACGGGAGGTAAAAGATAGTGACATCACAGTAAATCGTATAACAAGTAGCATACACGGATACGTTCATCACTTGTCTTTTACGTTAGATGAAATGGCAACATTTATAGATAATTTTAATAAATACTTCTAATTCTCCTTTAATAAAAACTTCTTTAGATGCTAAATTTCAAGGCGTTCAATAAATAAATATATTTATTGAAAAAAAACTTAATATATATATACAGAGCTGACGTGACTAGATTATTAATAACTTATATACATCACTACTAATTATTTTTAAAGCAGAAGTAGCTTAAACGCTTGGTATGTGAATTTCACCTTTATCAAGGGTTGATCCAGGTTTTTTAAGGGCCCACTTTTGTGGGAAAAATATTTGTGTGAAAAATAAAAATATTTTTGTGAAAAAAAATTAATTTTTGTGAAAAATAAAAAATATTTTTGTGAAAAATTCCATTGTAGCAGTCATTTTTCTATATTTTACGTGAATTTGAGTTTTGTGAAGGGCACGTTTTTATGAATTTAGATTTTGTGAAGGGCCATTTTTATGAAGCGGAATTTTGTGAAGGGGCCGCAAAACCCTAATTTTCGCCTCGGTCGACCCATGCCTTTATGCTCTTATAACTACTTTGCTATCGAGCTACTACTTTTAATGATAGATAGTGTCAGATGTAGCAAAATATTTCTTGGAACCATCTATCCGTAAAACAGGCTCTTAACATACGACGCGATTATTACATTATTGAGTAAAATACAAACCATTTTTAAAGAATATGAATGTTTTTAAATTCCACAATAATTATCAATAAACGAAAAAAGAAGAATATCTCTAAAAATATTAAATATTACTCACTTTAAAGAAGACAAAAATCTTTTTAAAAATATGCACAAATAAGTTCAGAGTCTAAAAACAAATATATGAAACAGAATTAATATAGCTTGATTCAAAGTATAAGAACTTTAACTTTTCTATTGAGAACAATTTTTGAAATTTAAGGGGACTTGGCACTCTAAGAATTCCGGAAAATCAATGAAAATATCGATTTTCAAATTTTGAGTGGAAAATGATCCTTGAACCTTTGACTTAATAATCTGAAAGTTTCAAAACAACCAGACAAATATTTAGTGAGATATGAAGTTATTTTGTCTAACATTTCATCACGTGCCACGCCCACTTCCAATGTTTAAATCATGCATATTTCATGTGCAAGTTGCAAAGCCACCTAATTTTTTCCATAAAGGCAAAGCAAGATAGTTGCTTCAAATAGTTAACGGTTTAATTCTTTGTTTGTTTACTGCTTTCGCTTCTTTATTATTTATTAAGCATATCATCATCATCACTGATTTCGCTTCTCATTTTGTTTGAATTTCTCACTGTCAATAAAATGATTTTAAATTTTTTCTCTGTTATAATGGATATTTGAAATAGTACTGCAGATAATTTATTAAATATTTTGACTAAAAAAATTTGAAAAAAATGAAATTTTTCGCATTTTTTTTTAAAAAATTCTCATCATCCCTATAATGATGCTGATTAATAATTATACTAATAATAAATATTAATAAAATTGATAACTTAGGACTCGCAAATGTCAGGTTATTGCTCTGAAAAGCTAGCTTTATATAAGTTGTTTTTATTACAATTTCATTGTTTTTAAAACTTTAAAGCTATTTTTCTCAGTTTGCTTTCCCAAAATTGTGTCTGCTACAAAATGATAAAAGTCGATCTCTTTCTATTCTAATTACTTGAAATTTTTTCTGTTCACTTAAAAATGCACGTTTAATAGAATTAGGGATGGATTTGTAAAAATTTTGATTAGAAATTTTTTTAAAAAAATGTACAAAGTGAGAAATTCTGATATTTTCCAAACATTTTCACAAAATTTTGAACATTTTTTTTTCCTCTGAAACTAATGTATATATCAAAAATTAGATCCCTATTTCTGTTAAGTACACTGAGAGGTCCCTTTCAAAAAAATTGGAGAAAAAATATTAAAATTGTATGAGAAGAAGCATTTTAAAAAAAGGGTTAATTGAAGGGTTAAATAAGGGTCTATCTACTACAAAATTGAATAAGTTTGATCAAAATTGTAGAAAAAAAATTTGGGGGTGCTAAGTCCCCTTAATGTTTTATCTTTAAATTATTTTGGTGGGAAACCTAATTCTAAAGAATTTCTAAAACATATTTCTTTCAACATATTTCAACACTTAGAAACGAGCTATGATATTTATTGCACTTAGTTTTTTTTTTTTACAAAACTCCAAATAAAACATTTGTAACAATTTTAATTCCTGACACTAAGAAAAACTAAAATTACTCAAAAGTCACTTAACACTAATCTTGTTTTTCTAAAGCCAGTCATTAGTGACAAAAATATACACATAAAGATAATAATATGTTTTGTAATTGTATAATAATTATATAATAATGAAATAATTGTGTAATAATGTAATTGGGCCTATAACTGATATGAAATACAAATTTATAGTAAAAAATGAAAAAAAGCACAAATTATTAAGGAATAACAAACCGCAATTGTAGAATCATGCTGAAATAAATAGGCTTGAAAACTGATGTTAACTATTCAAATTATCTTCTATAATTATATTAAATTATAGAAGATAAAGATAATTATATTATATATTCTAAATTATATTAAATAATAATAGCTTAGCTTTAATTTAAATGAAAAATTATTGTAAAATAGGACCTTTTCTATTGATAAGGAACTTCTTAAATTTGATCACAAAATTTCTTGATCACAA
Organism: Araneus ventricosus; assembly: GCA_013235015.1. Lineage (NCBI taxonomy): Eukaryota > Metazoa > Arthropoda > Arachnida > Araneae > Araneidae > Araneus > Araneus ventricosus. The sequence goes on from BGPR01000115.1 coordinate 278,758, forward strand.
AAACGTCTATATATATATATACAGGGTGTCCAACAAAGGACTCCCTCATTTTAAAATTAAATAACTCGGCAACGGAGATCGATAGAAGAACGAAACCAGTGATATGCTTAGTCTGAAAGCCGTAAAAATCTGATACAAAAATTTCAAAATTAGTTATAAATGTTGCCGACAGGTGGCGCTGCAGGTTGTAATAGCTATTCAGAATCCGATAAGAAATCTATAAACTGTCCTTGGCTAGCACGAAAAATGCCTAATTTGAATCGATTGTGATGTGATTGCAACGATTACTTGCAAATGACAGTTTATAGCTTTCTTCTCGAAATCTGAACTGTGATTACAACGTACAGCGCCACCTGTCGGCAACATTTATAACTAATTTTGAAACTTTTGTATCAGATTTTTACGGCTTTCAGACTAAGCATATCACTGGTTTCGTTCTTCTATCAATCTCCGTTGCCGAGTTATTTAATTTTAAAATGAGGGAGTCCTTTGTTGGACACCCTGTATATAGTCCTATTCAAACTTTAAAAACTACATATAAATTATAACAATTTACACATAAGTGATAACAATTTTTCATCAAAAATGCTATTTAAATATGTAAATGGAGTCTTATCATCACAGTGTTTATGTTTTGCCAAAAATAGCTTGAGCAAACTATGTAATCTGCAACAAGTAAGTAATAATTCTCTCTCTCGGTATTTTCATCGATTTCTTTCATAATTTTTAGTATTTTTTTATTAACATATCATGACAAATGCACGCAAAATAAATCATATAAATTAAGTTTATAATTGAACAGTGATATTAAAAAACTCTAAATTAATATTAACTTTTTATACCCTTGCATAAAAAAAATTACTTCAGTATTACAAAATTAAAGGACGTTTCACCACAACAACTGAGAGAGCATTTTATAAATATCTCAGGAATTCAGAAAAGTGACATTAACTGACACGCCAGTATTATTGGCAAAACGCATTAGGAACATTTCTGAAAAACATTTGGAACACCAATTTTGCATTGAAAATAAGTTCTTTTTCTGTAATAAGCAATTTGTACTTTTTCAGTTATTGAAAAAGAACTATTACACAGCATGTATGAATTTATAGATGCTTCTTTAACAGTCTATGTCCATCAGAAATAACTCATC
>BGPR01000115.1:279920-290901 GCA_013235015.1 Araneus ventricosus
TCCCAGAAAATAACCGAAGATAAGCAAGAGGAAAGTAGATAGCATATCCTTTACATTTAAACTTTAAATTTGTAACATTTATTTGTAACATAATTTGTAACAGTTAATTTGCGAACATTTGAGAATTTCATTGTATACCCTATAATTTATTGCGAACATTTGTAACATAATTTGTAACATTTAATTTGTACCTTTTGAATTAATGAAAAAGAAGTATTACACAGCGTGTATGAACCTATAGATGCTTCTTTAACAGTCCATGTCCATCAGAAATAACTCATCTATAACCTATCTTTTTCGCATGTCTCTTTCGAAAGAGAAAAGTTTCCGCAATCAAAGCCAAAAGTCCCAGAAAATAACCGAAGATAAGCAAGAGGAAAGTGGATAGCATATCTTTTACATTCAAACTTTTGAAAGAGCTATCAGGAACTTGTGACGCCGATGCTGCATAAAATTGTCTTTTATACAATTGATACCTGAGAAAGCGGTGGTAGAAACCTCCAGCAGAAATCCTGTGAATATATTTGTCCATCAATGCTTTGCAACAAAAATCTTTTCTGAAAAAGATTGCTCGTGTTATTGCAGACAATGAATCGTGTGAAATGAGAGCTTGATTTGCCATGATATTTTCAAAGAAGAATTTTGGAGCTACTACTGCTGTGTGTCCGTCATCCATAACTTCTTTAACAATGTTTTTAAGAGCGCGAACTTTCCAGTTATTTTCTACGATAAGGTTTCCCATGTACTGAACAGATGGTTGAGGGCTTCTGCGAAAAATTTCCGCATGGGAGTCGCCACTAAAAACCATACATCTATAAGAGCCTTTCCCAACAGCTTCGGCAAGTTCATCTAAGTATCTTATCCCTTTATTTCTCTGCGGAATTGTTAAAAAGGATAGCAAGACAGCAGTGTAGCTGCATGATATAAACATGGATCCGAACAGCCAGCCAGTAATTAAAACCTTGTCGCTGCATTTTCGATATTCAACGTTTAATTGCTGGTGCAAAAGATTTCCAAACACTTTAATTCCAACAGTCTGAAGAGAGTAATTCTTACTTAGCAATATTCTAAACATCACAGTACTGAATATCAAAATCATCAAAATTCCAGTCCACAATCCCCATGAGAATGGCCAAATGAAGGCTGCAAATTTTGGAACCAACCCTGGTATCTTGGTTCCGAAAGTCAACACTTCAATGTCGTATGGATAGCTATAGTTTAACACTGAGGCTCTACTTTCTGTAATCGAGATTTTACCGATTGCAAGGTCTGCCTCTCCTCGATACACCATACCGATAGTTCCAGACCACGAATTATTTCCCAAATAATTGCCCCAGTCCTCGTCGGCAGGGGCAAGAACTTGATACTTGAAGTCTAAAGCACTGGAAAGTAGTTGAAGAACTTCATTTTCCGATCCTCCTTCAACGACTACCGATCCATCTTTGGTCAGTATTGATCCATTTCTTCTCTTGACATCAAATATGCCTATTTTAGGTACAATGGCGACACGCAAGAAACTTGGAAATTTCATAATTTGCAAAATTCTTCAATAGTTAGTCTGAGGATCAGAAAGTGAATAAAACTTTTGCTGGATTTAAAGAAGGTATATCTTATAAGTCAGGATGGACCAATATTGTTGAAAATTCTTTGAATGAAATTTTCCGAGAAGGCTATACTCCATCCAGAACTTTTCACTATGGTTATAAAGATGAGGAAGGCACACTTAATGCATATGAAACAAAAATGATAACAAATTTGTATAGTAGTATTCAACTGGTTTACCTTCGGTATTTGTTTGTAAAAAGTCAGAATTAAATTACATCTTTTTTCTATGGCACGAATATAAAGCACCTTTTGTATCTTGAACAAATAAGTAGCATTTTAATGACCACAAAAGGGTTTTCCGAAGTTATATAATGAAAACTAGGTGTAGATAATGCCTATTCAGCGTAAAGAAATATAAATGACAAGACACACGAACAGTGTTAAAATACCAGACTGGAGATTTTGTGTTTGCAAAGTATAAGTATGCGTGGATCAAATATTGACTTTCACATTGCGCTGAATAGTGATATAAAAAGGCAAGGACATTTCGATGAATAAGAAATACGTTGGAGGAAAACCTTTTAACAAAACTAGAAGGCAATAATGCTTAATTGGGTGCAGAGAAAAGCACTTAGAAAATAAAAAGTTATAGGTGAAGTAATGGTATTCAATACTTAAATGTTTTCTTGTGAACAAATATTGACTCACCAGTTCGCTCCAGAAATAAAAGTTATTTCACTTTTTTAATCCCTTCGCCGTTTCATGTGATGAATTTTAAAAAACACGATGTATTATGTAATTTCACGCTTTGATTTGTTAGACTTATGATTTAACGATCAATAGCCAGAAATACATACCACAAAGCGTTACCAGATCTCTCGGTAACGCTCTGACGTCACCAACAATAAAACTCGTGCCATAGCGAGAGGTTAAACAGCATTTTTTCATTGTTAGAGAATCTAAATTTCAGTAATTTTAAATTTAAAAGAGTAATTGTCGTTCTAATTTCAAATTTAATAGCTCTAAAATAGTGAAATAAAATTTGCTATACATTGATATAAAATTTATCTCGCTATGATCAATAGCTCCCGAGAAATTTTAAATTCTATTAATCATATATTTCAAATTAATTTCCATTTTTCAATAGAAAGAAGTAAATTACGTCAGTGGTATATCATGCGCGTAATATAGTTTGGACGCCACGATGTATCTAACTGTTTAGTGCAATCTTGATGATATAATTTGATAATATTTCTTGGCAACGTTAAAATTTACACAAAGACATCTGAAGTACAAGAAAAATTGTTAAACAACGAAAAATACTTCACATTGAATTTTGTTTACCAAAGGGGTTTTTGAATAAAGTATATGTAAATAGTATGTAATTAAAAAAATATTTCCTGTCATAAAACATATGTTCATTTTATTTGTTTTCAATCAATGTTAAACATTTCTCTCTCATATATATCTATTTAAAGACGTTAGATTTGATAGGAAATCTCTCAAATGAAGAGGCAATTTGCAACCGCTATACCATGATGGGTGATTTTCTAGTTATAAATATTACCACAAAAAATCCTGGCCCCAATTTATCGAAGAAAACGTTTTCAAGGCCCAAAAATGCACATATATGCAAGAAAACAAAATAAAAAGTAAAACGCCAATTATTATAAGCAAATTTCATTTGAATGCTGATTATTTGATAAATTTTAATGAAATATTTTCATATGTATTTTGGTTTTTTAATGTCGGATAATCTAATAGAGGAACCCACTGATCAAATTATTCAAAAACTCAACGAGGTACAGAGCAAAAATTTAAATTGAGAGTGCAATAAATAAACAGTAAAGATAAATTTATGATATCTGAATTTTATGAAATTTTAAGAAATCGTATGCCACTTTCTTCTGTCATAGTATAAATTATATAGATGCATCTCATGCAGGGACGTCATACCAAATTTGAGCGCCCTGCGCAAAAGTAATTTGCCGTCCCATCAGAATTGTAACTAGAAATTTGAACGCCTATGGTCTGATGAAAATACCTACCTAATAGAATAACTGAGGAGGAAAAAAAGTAATCTGTTCTCTGTTTAACTCTGCAAATCAACGGCATTTGAAAACAGGAATTTACAAGCCAGTTTCCGACACCTCTGCTCATATACATGATTAATTTTAATGCTTATATTATAAAAAGTATTTTTTTCTATTCTATTCCATATAGGGTGACTTTTAATTAACCTCCAACTTTTAACTGAAATAACTTCTCAGAGTCTCACTAGATGGCTCCACGAATGCATGCAGTGGCAGAGGGTGTAAAAGGAATTTGTTTCGTATCAGTTCCACGCCATTTTGAAAATGTCTTCCGAAGTGTCATATTCAACCGAAGATCGTATATTTATAGCTAAAAATTGGTTTTTATGTGGCGAAAATGCCACACTATTGCTAAGGAAGTGGTCTGCAACATTCAGAAATCGACCTAAGCCGTCTAGAGCAATGTTAAGAGATCTGATAAGAAAATTTGAAAGGTTTGGTTATGTGACAGATGATCTGAAGGGAAAATCTGGCGCAAAGGAAACTGTTAGTTCAGAAGAAGTGACCAATACCCAAACAGTTATCCTGGTGCATTGCATTGGCCACCTTATTCACCAGATCTGAATCCATCTGATTTCTTTCTTTGGGGTCATATGCAAGATTTGATGTTCAAGAAGAAGCCGACAGACCTTATTAGCCTCAAAAGGTCCATAACTGACTCATTTGCAAGCATTAAAAGAAAAACTCTTGAACCTATAACTGACAACTTTGTGACTAGGTTGCGATATTGAATCACCTCTGACAATTCTCACTTTGAAAACATTCTGCATTAAAATACGTTTCAACTTTCGTTTCAATAAAAAATTGTTTGTAGTGCTATCTGCAACGACTCGAGAATTATTTTAGTTAAAAGTTGTAAATTAATTAAAAGTCACCCTGTATCTATTCAATACAAAAACAAAATAATCGATAAATTTGGTATAGTAAATTTCAGGTGCCCTTGGATCAACTTCGCCCCTGTGCTTTAAATCGGCCCTGATCTGATGAACGTACACAAATAAAATGAAATGGTCTATGACAGTAACAAATGCCAAAAACTTAAAATAAAATGCAACTAATGATGCCTTAGGATTTGCAGATAATCTACAGAAAGTTCGATTAAATTTATTTCTCAAATGAAAATTTTCACATAAATCAAGAATGGTTTTGTCTTTTCTCAAGATACCTAAATAATGATCAAATACTGTCATGGATAAATAAATATAAGTAAATTAAGTATTCTGCTTAATTAATTTCACTTCAATTTAATAAGAACTATTTTTCTTTGATTCTTACTTCGACAAAAGCTTTCATGGCTTTGCTGAGCTTTTAGAAAGACTTTCATCCTAACAGGCAGATGAAATTTAACTTTTTACAGTTCCCCTGAAACGAAATAATAGCTAAACGGATAGAAAGTAGCAGAATCCAGGAAGAGTTTTATTCCAAATCCAGGAACACCGAGACCAACCTCTTATTGGTCGCTTAATGGATACGATAGAGACGTTTTTCCATGATTACAGGTTGTGTCCAGAACTTTTCTGAAGATTTCTTTTGTATTGCGTTTTGTTTCGATGTTGGAATTAGAATGTCTTTCTTATAGAAATTCTTTTATTGAAGAAACTTTCATCAGATCTTTAACATATGTTCTGGAAACAGCTGAAAAAAGACAGTTAAGAATTTTTTGTATTGTTCTAAAGGTGAGAATAATTGAATAGACACTTTCAAACAAGGAAAAAGGAAAGAATGATGCTTCATGTGGTATGCCTGTATTATGGTACCAAAGCTATTTTTTATAAAATAAACTAGGATCTTTCATCAGGATAAAATTTACTCATCGGTTTACAGAGAGAAACAATCACGACACGATTAACAACCTTGATTCATATACATTTCATTCCGAAAATTCTATTTTATAGTCACAAAAAATGTACACGAATGTTGAAACTAGAAGCTAATTTTTAAGAATGCTTCCGAAATACAAGAACAATAATTAAGATTGTAGGCATTCTTAAAAACAGAAATGAAAATGCAAACGATATTTTTAAGCATTTAGTATTTAAGAACATAAAATGTTTGAGCCTGCTAAAATATCATTGAATATTATTTCTGTTTCGTTTTTTATAACCTCTGCACTTATGGTAAAACTAGGGAGAACTACTGATACCCGACCAAAGAAGATTTTCTTTTATTGTAAGATAGTTGGTAGTTTGTGAGAACCATTCCTATTTGACCTTTGAGTCAAATGATCTGATGGAAAGCATTTCCTATTTATTCCGATTTCCATTATTTTCTTTTTTTTGTGATAATTTCAAATAATACAAAGAATTGTTTTAGTCAAAATTTAAAAAAGAATTGAAATTTATTTATTCCATTATTTCCTCGCTTGCAATTAAACGATTATTATTCATTTTTTCTGTTATAAAACTTAAAATTCATGAAAATTAAAAATTTTTGGCTCGAAGCCTTTGAAATCGTTTGGTTTTATTTAACGCATCGTCATTTCGACTGAGTTCGTTTCTTAATTAGCTTGAATTTTAAAGAAGAAAGAATTTCGTAGAATACATTTTATTCTTTTGCTTTTGGATTGGACTATTTTTCTTCTTATACTTTTGCATTTGAATAATTAAAATAATAGGAGAACCCAATAAGTCTATTACATTTTTCCATTTTCTTGTTTTGTGCAAATTATAGAAAATAGTAATTATTTTCGAAAATTACTTCGGCGAAAACAATGATTTTAAGTGACTGCGTGATTTTTTAAATGAATGAAACAATCCTCGACTCTCTTTCCAATCGTTTGGTTTTATTTAACGTATCGTCATTTCGAATGCGTTCGTGTCTTAGTTAAAAGTTGAATTTAAAGAAGCAAGAATTGCGTAGAATACATTTTTCTTCTTTTGCTTTTGGATTGGATTATTTTTCTTCTTTCGCTTTTGGATTGGATTATTTTTCTTCTTATGCCTTTGGATTTGGATCATAAAAATAATAGGAGAACCCAGTAGGTCTATTACATTTTTCCATTTTCTTGTTTTGTGCAATAATTGTTAGATTCTTATGTTTCATTTTGTCGCTATTCTGTTATATTGTAATTTCCAAACCAGAAGCGTTTCAATAAGCTAGTGACATTACTAGGTTCTCTATTTCATTCCTACAGCTTTTATCACTAATTTAGATAGGGATTTTGCAAATATTTTTAAATTGATTGTCTTTATTCTTAAATTGTGAACTACGGTAACTATTTCTAAATCTTAAAAAAATGTCTTGATTCTTAAATTGTCAACTATTGTAATTATTATTAAAAATTAAATAAATTGTCTTTTTTCTTAAATTGTTAACTATTATAACTATTATTAAATCTTAAAAATCGTTTTATTATGAAATTATCCCATAAAATAAAAATTTAAGCTACTTTTCCACTGAAAATATAGTTTTCCCTAATTTCCCATAGAGTTAACATGTAAACCCAGGTAGTTTGACTTTTTCTACAAAAAATCAGTTGTAAAAAAAGTAAAACTATGACTTTTCTTAAAAGATATATTGTACTCTGATAAATCATGAATGAATATTTTAGTAAAATTTGACAAGCTCTATGTCGAATAGTTTAGCTCCAACAGGCCTTCGAACTTTATGTACTCGGTTTTACACCACTTTACATATATATATGTAATAATCTCACTTAATTTTATTCCAAATTCTAATATTATATATTTTAAAATCATAATGTATTCCAAAATCACTTTTCTAAAACTCCAGTTTCGTTCTTTTCCCTCGCTGGAGATATATTAAATCTCTCATTTTGGCATGCTTATTACTAAAAGAATATTTAATCGTTTTCACGTGCCGACAGAAAATCATGACGGCGTCTCTTTGGCACCAGACTTTTTCCCTGAAACGCCTAGGTAACTTATTAAAAATATACAATGTTCCCTTCACTTTGATCACGTGTCAATATGTTATTCCCTTATCCGAGAGAATACAGGGATTTTTCTGTGCACTTCCGCTTGTAACCTAAACAGAGATGGACGTATATTCACCACTCTCCTATTGATAATAAAATAAAAGGTAGTTATTTGCTCGGCCTGTTTATTTTCAACGACTACAACCACCATATATATATATATATATATATATATATATATATATAATAGCGAAGTGCATTCTCTATTTAACGAACTTTTCTTGTGATCCATTATTTTTTTTCACCCTATTTCTCAAAATATTTCTAAACATTTCAAACTTATTCTTTCTTTTAACACATTTTATGGTAATCAACGACCTTAAAGCTGGAAAATGTCAAAGCGAAAGTGCTTGAGCATCAAAGAAAAAAATTTAATTCTTCATGAGGTGGATAAAGGCGTGAAAAAAAGGATATTGAAGGTTTTGTATTCCTCCAAACAGCTTATCAACCATAATAAAAAAATCGTGATAAGATACAAAATTATGATTCATCGAATTCTAGTTCAAAACGTTTAAAAGCATGTGTCTATGAAGATGTGGATGAGGAAGTTTTGAAGTGGACAGTGTGAAAAATAAAATCAATACAGCAATGAATTGCGATGAAGATGAAGATGGAAATGATGATGATGCAGAAATCAACAAGCCTTCGTATGATGAAATGCTAAAATTCATTAATTTTGATATAAAATTATTTTTTAATTGAAAATACAGTGTATTCCCGGACAATGTTTTGTTTTATTCTTGTTTTCCTTGCAGATTTCTTTTTGATGGGTAAGATTTATAAAACAAATAAATATTAATTTACAAAATAAAGGTGTGATTACTTACTTTTTTAATAATATTTAGTGTTTATGAATTTAAAATCTGTTTTATGTAGTTTAAAGTATTTTAAAAGGTGAATCTCTATTTAACGAATTTTCCATATAACGAACTTTTTTTTCGGGATTTAGCGACTTCGTTAAATAGAGGTCCGACTGTATATATATATATATATATATATATATATAATCTAAATCCAAATAAAACCAGTATACAAACATACAGAAATAAACAAGAATTCAATCCTATATCAAATAGTCATTATTTGAACCATACATCACTTTTAAATAAAATCTAATAAATTGAAATTACTAATGATACCATAAACAAAAATCAAGTTTAAACATTATAGTCAACAAGTGAAAGAACACTGTTGTTATTAAAAATAATGAAATAGGCAATCCAAGTAAATGGAGTTTTCAACAATTAAAATAGCAGCTTGGCTGTGGACAAGCTTTAGCCAGGTTAAATTAATTTTCTTGTACAAACCATCCCTGTTACTATTGTTGTTGAAAAAACAGACAGGATAACATACTCTAAAATGAAAGAATTTAGAAAGAAAAATCTTATACTAACCCTAACTATAAAGCATGACTATATATAAACTACTAAAATTCAGGATAGAATATGTAAATATCATTATATTGCACTAAGATATTGCACTAAAGACAGTAAATATATAATTCAATAAAGTACCCATACTTTACATTAAACATAAACTAATCTGTGTCTCCTCTTAAACTTACCAGAATTCATCTCTTTCAATATAGCCCGCCTTGCATATTGACATCACATGTTGCCACAACCAAAAATCTTACCATGAATCATCAGAATTGAATAAATAATATAATTAATTTCTGATATCATGAATTATTAAGATACCCATATTAAAATTCTCAAAAACACATCAAAAATTACACTACATTTAGTTATCTAGAAAATATTAGAAAAAAGTTAAAAATGTCTATTAAAAAGCATTTTTCACTTGAAAGATCCTGGCGCCATCTATGTAATAAAGTTGAAACAAATAAATCATTAGCCAAAATTTGAATAAAACTACACAATAAGAGTAGAATGAGTGAAAACACTATCCCACTAACAAATAAATAAAAATATTCTTTTATAAACCAATATGAGTGATTTATTTTAAATGACCTAAATATTTCTTATCTATATATGCTCTTAGAAAACCTATAGGAAATCCATAATCCCGGGCAATGGAGTAAAAATTTCTTATGTTCTTAATTCTAATATCAATGTCTGTTACTAAATTATTATTTCTAATTATATAATTTTTTACTAAATTCTTGAAGACAGAAATGCTAAGATTACTATTCCAGAAAGGGAATTTATTAATTTGAAAATTAAATGCATTTCTTTTATCAAAGATATCTGTTACTAATTTATTATCTATGATTTTAATATCTAGATCTAAAAATTCTGCAGCTAATTCATTACCATTAGTTTTTATAAGTTTTAAATAATCAGGATAAAATTCAATACGTGGCTTAATGCCAATTTCTTTATTGAATAGTATTAAATCATCTATATAGTGGAATAATATACTATGGCTATAATTATTTAAATCTTTCTCATAGTAGTGAAGATAAATATTTGCTAAACTATTACTAGCTGGGCCTCCTTGAGGTAATCCTTTAATTTGATGGAAAATCTTATTATCAAAAAAGATATAATTTTCTTTTAGAACAAGATTAATAAGAATTTTAAAATTATTAATGTTAATATCTTTTCTAAGATCATAATCTTTATGTATATTTACTAGTGTATTAGTTAAATCATCAATATCTATACTATTAAATAAATCCTGGAAGTCAAAAGTATGTACACTAGTTATTTCTACATCTTTAATTACATTTAATATCTCTACACTATTATTTACTATAATTGTATCTTTTTGCTTATTTAACTTCTCTATCACTGTCTGTATGTATTTTTGCAAGAGTTTACCTGATTTCGTAATATAAGTATTGCAACCATTAGTAACACTTCTAAATTTAAGAGGACTCTTGTGAAATTTTGGTGTCAGAAAGATGTGAGGATAAACTTTTTTAATATAATTAATTCCCAATTTTTTATGGAAGGCTTGAATTCTATTAGAGATTTCTCTATCACCTAATTTTGTCTCTTTATAAATATCACTATTAATAATATGATCATTAAGTATTTTTTTGTAAAAATATTTACAAATTATAGCAAAATTACTGGGCACTTTGTCTATATAAACTATTACAAAATCTGTTTGCAATTCTCTAATATGTTTTTTAATATCAGGATATCTAATAAAATCATTAGATTTAAAATTATAGTTAAAAAGATCTAATAATGTTTTATGTCTATATTCATTAAATGCCTCTAGAGGCAAACTATATTTTATTGCCATAGTCAATATAAATTGCTCAATATCTTTTTTAATTTGATTTTTAATAATTTCATTACTATTAGCTATAGCCATTCGATGCTTAGTACATTTACTCATTAATTCTCTAAGTTTTTCATTTCCAACAATATTCAAATCTCCAGTATATATATATATATATATATATATATATATATATATATATATATAT
>BGPR01000115.1:290911-318485 GCA_013235015.1 Araneus ventricosus
ATATATATATATATATATATATATATATATATATATATATATATATAAATAACAATAATAAATTAACACTTTCCTACTCTTAAAAAGCGCTACTCAAAATTTAATTCGTAAAATTATTTCTATTTAAGCTCTGGCACACATTTAACTGTCACTTTAACTGGCTGAAATCCAGTTTCAACCGCTCTAACGATCGGGAATTCCCCTCTTTTACAATGCTACTTAATCTAGCTATGCTGGTGCAACTTCCTCTTTTAAAAATCATGTAACCTTTATAATAGACACCCGTTTTGGAGTGGCTTGTTTCTTTGTCGCCGGTGGCTGCGCTTTGCGACTATATTTTAAATCATGGCTTGATATTCCTCAGAAATATTTAAAACTAGCTGAAACTTATGAAGTAAATTAAATAAACTGATTTGGACTTCAACGACTGCCTGTTTACTAAGATGTCTACTCTACACTGCACATGATGAAATAAGTTGTTATTTTTGGAAGATTTCCTTCTCTAAATATTTTCAGTTGTATTCAGAATGATCAGGAATAATCTTGATTATTTTTTTTTCTGGCTAATAGAGGATAATTGCATATTGATAATTGATAATTGCGTTGCAGAAACAAAGTTCAATTTTTCGATTTTATGGTTTCCATTCAGTCATGGATTTTAGTTTATTATGATTTTTAATCAAGATAGATGTAGACAACATGGGAATCAGTTATATTTCCAACTTGCATTTTCTTCTGAAGTGGAAGCCCATCGAAATTCATTTTTGCAACTGTATTTAGTTTTGCCAATTCCAATTTTTTTTCCTTACGTGTTGAAGTAATAGGAAAGTAATTAGTGATTTATAATTTACTTGATTATGGTTAAATTTACACTTAAACCAATGAAAGTGGATTAAACATTCTTTGCCAAAATAAAGCACAATGACTTCAGAAAGGGGATATAAAACACGTGAAATTGACATGTGATCTTTCAAAGAACTCACTTTTCCTTCATTATTTTCATTTTTGTCTTTTTCGGAAATTAGTTTCTTCAATTAATTGTCGTTTGGCGAACATTTATACAATAAACAATAAAACTGCGCCTGCGCTGAATTTAATTACACTTGCCCTACTTTTCGTATCGCTAAAAGCAACAAAAGTGTCACAGTTACATTTCCGTTTCTATTTGAATTTCTCCGGCATTTATTACGACTACATAGCAGATCACGCAATGTTTATTTTTGCATACTTTCAACGAAACGGTTTTCTAAAACACTAGTTTGATTATTTCTGTTTATGTTAAAACAAATAGCGAAGTGAAATTGTATTGAATTTGCTAGACAGAAAATCCATCATTTTGTCATGAAAGCTTTTAGTCAAATATCTTTTGGAAAACAAATATTTTAACTAAATGATTAAAAGCTAAAAGTAGCATTTAGTTTTGTATATCAAAATCTACCAGGAATCAGAAACAACTGTAGACATGTAAATAATGATGATGAAAAAAGGCTTTCGTTAAATATTCCAGCAAGTTCACTGCTAATGTTTTTGAAAGAGAAATGGGAACTTTTAACCTTAAAAAGAACTACAAAAAATATTTCAAATTATTTTAATAAAAATAATAAAGCTTTTAGCATTTTTCGGTAAATTTTAATTGCAGAAGGATTTATAAGAAACGTCGTTTTCCATGAAAGTGTGACGCTCAATAGATACAAAAAAATTGATGAAAAATATTTTCAGATTCCATTCGATTTTTTTAAATTTAAAAAAAAAACGATTTTTTTCCTTTGCTATGATGTATTAAAATTAAATATTTATTTATATGCCAGTTATTTTCTTTTACTGATCTTTTCAAAATGCCAAAATTAGCAATTTTGGAAGATTTTACTCAGGAAAGAGGTGACAGGCAATGAGTCATATGAGCGCATTTCCGGAGTTCTTTGTTAGATCACGCTTAGTAAAATGTAAACATCACCCTTCCATTCTTCACTTTCCCCCTATTTTGACGAAAATAACTCCGCCCGGCTCATGCGCAAAAGCGCGGTGGGTTTCCAAATCCGTTGCTAAACAATATTTTTGACGAGTTTAAATATATGCATTGAAGACAGAAATTATTAGCAATGCTCATTCGATTCTTTGATTTAACATCTTGAAAAGGAACATTTCCAAGGAATAAAAGTTTTAAACGGATAATTAGTCTATTTTAAAACCAAATCAAAACTTTCATAGAATTCACATCTTTTACATACTGTGAAGAATTAAATCAAATTAACGTTTACTTTCTGTGAAGTGACAATAAATATTAAATTTTTTATTGGTTAATTTTGTTATTGTATTTATTGGTTTTTAAAAATAGATGCCAATCTCAATCAAAATCTTTTAAATCATAATTTTAGGAAAGCAAATGAAAATGAACCGGAACATACAAAGTGCATATCTACAGGGTGATTATAATTAAAGTTGCACTTTCAGAAGGTTGTAAAATAAGAACCACTGGTCAGAATGATCTGATATTTCATCTTAGTGTACGTGAAACAATGCGAATTTGTTTTGCGAAAGAAAAAAATTCTTTGATTTAACATCTTGAAAGGGAACATTTTCAAGGAATAAAAGTTTTAAATTGATAATTAGTCTATTTTAAAACAAAACCAATACTTTCATAGAATTCACATCTTTTACATACTGTGAAGAATTAAATCAAATTAGCGTTTACTTTCTGTGAAGTGACAATAAATATTAATTTTTATTGGTTAATTTTGTTATTGTATTTATTGGTTTTTAAAAATAGATGCCAGTCTCAATCAAAATCTTTTAAATCATAATTTTAGGCAAGAAAGTGAAATTTTACCCTGAACATACAAAGTGCTTATCTACAGTGTGATTATAATTAAAGTTGAACTTTCAAAAGGCTGCAGAAAAAGAACCACTGGTCAGAATGACCTCATATTTCATCTGAGTATACGTGAAGCAATGGGAATTTGTTCTGCGAAAGGGAAAAAAATAGTTCAAAAGTTGATCGATAGATGGCGCTGTACTCGTGATAAGGTGCTAAAAAACGATTGCTTTAAAAGATATGCTAATTTTAAGATGTTAATTAAAAGACGTGACATGCTCACCGCACATCACACTGGTGATAAAAAGGCGGGGAACATGCAGTTCCTGTTATTCTGTGTCTGAGAAGACAGTCATGACTCTATCATTGAAGGATATGGTTCTGCTTCTGAAGCTTTTTTACAAGAACGGTATCACGTATACTCAGATGAAATATCAGGTCATTCTGACCAGTGGTTCTTTTTATACAGCCTTTTGAAAGTGCAATTTTAATTATAATCACCCTTGTACAGCGAAGTAATCTCTGAACGAAGAACCTAGAGTTGTGGAAGTAATAGTAGAAGTAGAGACATGCATTATCATCTGAGACTAATCACCGCCCCCTTGCGACGATCTATGAAAGTTTCCAATGTCATCGCAAAACCTATGAGAGATAATGAACAATTCTCAGTTGCGAAAGTACAGATCAGCCCAAAATTAATATAAAATGAGCCTCTACATACACGCTAATTTAATTAAAAGTCCACCATTGCAGTGACGGTTTTTCGCACAGTTGCTAGAGGTGCTCGCCACGTGCCTCGAGACACTAATTGCCTCAAAAACGACCTCGACGTGCAAAACCAACGGCAATTACTAATAGAATAGCCCAGATCTGTCTCTCTGTAACGTTACCAACAATAAAACTCGCGCCATAGCACTGTGAGACGTTCAACAGCATTATTTCATTGTTAGAGAACCTAAATTTCAGTAATTTTAAATTTAGAAGAATAATTGTCATTCTAATTTCAAATTTAATAGCTCTAAAATAGGGAAATAAAATTTTTTATCGTTTGATATAAAATTTATCTCGCTATGATCAATAGTTCCCGAGAAATTTTAAATTATATTAATCATATATTTCAAATTATTTCTGTTTTTTAATAGAAAGTAGTAAATTACGTCAGTGGTATATCATGCGCGTGATATAGTTTGGACGCCACGATGCATCTGATTATTTATTGCAATCGTGATGATATAATTTGATAATATTTTTGGCGACGTTTCACAAGCAGAGACGTGCTTTGTTTTGATTAGAATTTCGAAAAGGAATTTATTTGAAATTTTAACTTTTGACTTACGTTTGAAGAGCTGAGAATTTCATGGTTATTGAATTACAATAAAATTGTTAAACAACGAAAAATACTTCACACGGAATGTTGTTTACCAATAGGTTTTTAAATAAAGAAATACGTAATTAAAAAGAAATATTTCCTGTCATAAAACATATGCTTATTTTATTTGTTTTCTATCAATGTTAAACATTTCTCTCGCATATATAACTATTTAGAAACGTCAAATTTGACTGGAAATCTCTCGAAAGAAGAGGCTATTTGCATGACGCGTGATTTTCTAGTTTTATCATATTGTGTAGCTGCAGGGGCCTCAAAACATTTTGCGCCTGTGATTTCAGATTGTCAAAATCCTCCACTGCACAGTTCAGGCAAAGAATTTTCGATATAAAATCGAATAATATAACTTTCAAAAATCGCCGTTAGAGGTGTCGCCATAATTATGGGATGATATCAATCGTTTTTATCCTAGAAGTACAAACACTGTCTGAGCAATGTGTGTGTACTTACAAATCACAAATACTTACGTACATTCAACGGTATTACGTACAAGCACAGGGTGTGAATTATTGAGCTATATAAAATTAAAAATAAAATTTTCAAAAACTACTGAGTTCAAAAATTTTATTGAAATTTTAAAAGTGACTACAGATATTCGGATTTAGTTTATGACTTGTTCGATATCACCATCAATGGCTATGAAGTGGCGCAGACGAAGAGCAAAATTCTACAAATTCGCTGAAGTGTCGAGAAATCGACACTACCAGTTCTCTCGAAATTTTCAATCACATTTTTGATTGTTATAACACTTGGACCGGTTGTCTTCAGCTTGCACTCGGTCGCAAATTTCCTTTGAGCCGCAATCGGACTGTTATTGCTCGAATAGTAGGCTCTGACGATGGATATACGCTCAGAAACGCTGTATTTCGACATTTTCAACGAAAAATGAACAATAACAACAATAAGAGTGCGCATGCTAAAATCAAATCCCAACATGCCCTGAATTCAGCAGCCAAGTTTTAACTGAATCTCGCCAACAGTTCAAAAGTTATCAAGGTTTTTTTCATATAGCTCAATTATTGTTACCCTGTATGTAGTCTTAGAATATCTTGTATGTCTTGGATATTATAAGGTGACATCACTAAACAAATCCCAATATGACCTGCATTCAGCAGCCAAGATCTCGCCAACGGTTCAAAAGGTTCAAGGTTTTTTTCTTCATATAGCTCAATAATTGTTACCCTGTATATAGTCTTAGAATATCTTGTAGTTCTTGGATGTTATAAGGTGACATTACTTCCACAACTAGAGATGGTTAAAAACCTACCGGTTTCAACCGAAAACCGGGTTTTTTTGTTCCGGTTAACCGGTTTTTTCGGATTTTTTTGTCCCGTTTATAACCGGTTATTTTTTAAAAATCCAATAACAGGGTTAAAAAACTGGATTGGAAGATAAGCTCGAATTTAGGTTCGATTAAACTAAAATTTACCAAGTTATGAAGCTTTGAATTTCACCATCTTAGGCCAATCAACGACAACCGCTTCCTCGAAGCGTTTGTTGGTTGACGAACTACTGAATGAGTCTTTATGAACCAGGGTCAAAATAAGGCCAAACCTTCTTAAAAATAAGGCCAAATAAGGCCAAACCTTCTTAAAAATAAGGCCAAAAAAGGCCAATTTTTTAAGAACTGATCGAAGTTCTTATTTTTCGCTAAAATTACCATCAGAAAAATGCTTTGTTTTATGAAAACGAATTACTTTAGATTAACATATGTTCAATAATCTATTAATGAAACAATATTTGAAGTTTTAAAAAATTTTCAACCTCTCGATAAACCTCTTTCCAATGAAAAAGTGACGGCTAAATGAAATAGCTGAACATAGCATATTATCTCATGAGTGAACGAAAGAATGCAAGATTGTTCTTCAATTTGGTCACAATAAATGAAAAGTGATTCCGTGCTCAAAATATATTATTAACAGTATAAAAGGTTTATTCCATTTTAAATAAAATTGATTTCAGACTCATAATAGATCATTTCTAATAGGCGATAAAAATATCAAGAATGCTTTGTTTTAATTTTGATATTATTCAGTTAATATTAAAATCCAATACACTGTGGCGTTCGAAATATTATTTTAGAAGTTTTTCTGTATATCTAACATTCAGTTTTTGTTACCTAATTGATGAGGTAGGTATTTCAATCAATACCAAAAATATAGGCTTAATTTTTTTATGGCCCTGTTAAAAATTAAGTGCCCTTTTTCTTTTTTTAAGGAATGTTTTGCATTTTTGTATGGTTAGTAACAGTTTGTTGAAGAATTTAGTCAGGAACAGAAAGGGTTAATGACAGAGAAAGTAGTTATTTTATACACTTCTCCAAATAGCTTGATATGCAGAAACATTCTCGCACCTCTAGTCACAAAGTAGACAAGTAGCTTTCTTCTGATGAGAAACTACCTGTTTTGAAGACTGACTCTGATTCATATATCAAAATTCCATTAAAAAAAGTATACATAGTTATAAAAAGCAGTTCTAAAAAGAATTAATGGAAATAAAGTAAAAAAAGGCCGAAAATAAATTTAAGGCCAAATGAAAATTCTTAAGGCCAAGTGCTTTGAAAAAAGGCCAAATTTTGAAATTTGGCCTTTTTTCAAAATTCCAAAATTTGGCCTTAAAAAGTCCAATATGGCAATCCTGTTATGAAAAGATAAATATTAGCCAATGGATTGATTTCAAGTAAAAATAATATTATTACAAAAATTTTGTCTACAAACGGCGTTTGTTTTTTATTAAAAAAAATACCAAAACCGGTTATTTTGAGTGGTTATAAACGCGAGGTAAAACCAAAGGTGAATAAAACCTGAATAACCGAAAACTAGTTATTTGCGCAATAACCGCCATATCTATCTACATCTCTAAAAATGCAGCTGTAGACACTGTAAATTATACACAATTATTTCGTCTCATTTTTCAAATCATCGTTCTTTTTTTCCATTGAGATTGAAAGACTTGAGAATTTAGCCATAAGTCTTCGGGGATCGTTCATTGCGATGATATTCTGTTAAATTCAGTTACTGATGGGGAATTGCATGGAATGAGGTTTATGAGATCACATAATAAATTCTATAACTTGAAAACTTTCTTTGTTATTCATATTAGGGATTGTCGCAGTAATGCTCCTCGTGAATTCTTTACATGATCTTCTCAGAGTATGTTTTCACTGTCTCATCTCAATAAATAAAACATCCTTCATTTAAAACTATTCTTTGTCTACTCTGATGTTTACCTTTTTAACTGAATGTAAATCGTGAGATTTATTTGCTTTTATCCATCTGATATAGTGGTAATCAATTTTAGAGGTCTTATATATGATATGACATAAACTAAGTTATTGTGAAAGATAAACTATCCTCCTATAAATTTACTGAATAATTTTCACATTTTTAGAGATTTACGAGTTTTTGCAGCTATTTTTTGTTTGACAGATGTTTCTAAGGAATGAAATAAAAGGAATAATTTATACTTTATTCGCATATTTCTCTTTTTATATCCAGATGCAATGGCGGCACCTGGTTATCAAAAGTGGGGGGGGGGCAAAAGATTTAGAGACTCCTTAAAGTACCCGGCAGTATAGGAAGTAGAAAACAAAATTTTAAAATTTAATTGCTAATTCAGCTAGCTTTCTGACACACTATTCATTTTTTTGTAATTCCTAGTTTTAAGCAGTTAAAATAAAATTTAATTTCCCCCAAAAAAAGTGGAAGGGCGACTGCCCCTCTTCCCTCCCCCGAGTCGCCTCCCCTGTCCAGAAGGGTGATATATAATCATTTGAAGTGCCAGTGTCCAGAAGGGTGATATGCAATAATTTGAAGTGCCACTGTCGAGAAGGGTGATATGCAATCATTTGAAGTGCCACTGTCGAGAAGGGTGATTTGCAATCATTTGCAGTACCACTGTCGAGAAGGGTGATATGCAATCATTTGAAGTGCCTTAGATATATTTTTATGAGTAAGGGTAAAGCAAAATTAATGAAATTTGAAAGTCAAATTACATATAGTTGGATATACTATTTTTACGCATTATCATTAGTAGCATTGGAAAAGGAACAAAAATGTTGAATTATAAAATGCAGCGCAATTTTAGGATGTAATTTTAGTAAATAAAAGTGCATGATGATGTGGAAGGCCACTGTAGCCTAGTGGTAAGGTCCCGGCTTCAGGGCGGAAAGGCTCCAGGTTCGAAATCCAATTCGACTGAAAACCTGCCGTGTATGGGGCCTGTTCCACTCTAAATCATACGTAGAAATCAAACGTCATTGTGTTGGTGTGGTGCAGAAGCTTGGAAGCGTCCTCGCCGTCTGACTGCGGTTCAAAATTACGAAGTCCGTCCCAAAATAGTCCACGCAATACGGGACGTTAATATAGTCAAGCCTGATGATGCGACACATCGGTTGCTGACAGTGATTTTCTTTTCGTACAATTATTCGCCTTTTTTGAAACTGAGATTTCGATAATATCACGCTATTATAGATAAAAACTCTTTTTAATCACATCCTATCACCAAATTTGGTTTTAAAAATCTGTTACCGTTCCACATAATATGAACTCAAGTCGGAAGATCACTTAAAGTTTTTCTCTTTGAAGCTCAGTATTGGTTATATCGAAGCTCAAAACTGGTTAGTGCGCCTGGCAAAATGGTGTATAAGAAGGGAAAAAATGCATTTTTCTATCTATATTGGGAATGCAGAAGGGAATGAAACTAATCCATTTTTATTCATACGGAAAAGAAGAAAACTGGTTCTTCTCAAATTTCTTTCTGATTTTTTTCCAATTTCTCCTTCTTCTAAAGTGATTTATTCGTCTTTGCCTTTAATCATTTTCTTATAATATTTGCAGGAAGAAATTTTTACTAAGTATCATTTAATTTTTTCTCTAGTCTTCTTTTTATAAACCATTTATTCAAATAAAGGATATCTGTTTTCAGAAATGACAGTAAACATAGTTTAGAGTGCATTTTTAAACCAACGCTCTCGCGTTAAATGTAGCAACACCATATTAAGATTAAACAGGCACTTGCTCATTTACAATTGTCAAATACAGAAAATTCTGAAACATCTGACCTGAATATAAGAATTTTGATATAATAGACTTTTTTAAAAATATCTTTTTTGGCTCAGGTAGCACTACATGTTGTACAATATTATACATTGTTCAATATTATATAATTATGTGTATTGTATAATATTTCAATATATACATGATATTGTATAATATCATTGTATAATATTATTATTCTACTATACTGTATGATATTATGCAACATCTGTGTGATACAGGGGAGAATCGCTTGCTTTAGAACGACTGGACGCAGAAGTATCTTGGGCTAGTTTTTGAGGCATTGTCTGGTTAAGTGTAAAATGAAGACAGAAACATGCATAAACAAACCAGCGGGAATGTTCTCCCCTAAACTTTCTCGTATACATCCCCAAAAAGGTGCCGTTTCCCCTTCCCCAGCGTGGCTGAAAAAATTCGAACCTACTGTCACTCAGAATCCAATGGCTATCAGAAGGTTTTTCATTATAGTGATTGAAAAATAACTAGGTAAAGAATCAAATTCAAAGAGATGCGTACGATTTTCCTCTCTTACCGGCTCAAGGACAAACTGACGTAATTTGCTACTCCGTAATGAAACTCCGTTCCGTTCCGTTCCTTTCGCGTGCAGAGAAGATTGCTTCCAGTAAGCATGCACGTGGAGATAAAGGATTCTTTTCAAAAGTAAATTATACAGAAAGACAGGCAGTCAACCCTTTGACGGATTTGGCCCAAAATTTTATACGGACCTACATTTATGATGATAAAACTGTGTACAAAATTTTATCCATCTAGCTATTCAAGTTTATGAGTTATAGTATTCGCATGACCGCGGACAGACAGACAGACTTTCCGTTGACGGATTTTGTCCAAAATTTTATAGAAACCTACAAATTATGTGTAAAGATCACATACCAAATTTCATCCCCGTAGCTCTAATAGTTTTCGAGTTATCGTGTTCACAGACACACAGACATAATTCCAAAATTGTGTTTTTCAGGGATGTCTAAAGATTGGGGATTCGTCAAAAATCTCGAGTTCGAATTTTTTGACGATTGCAATACTTTCTCTTTGTATGCTTCGTATATGAGAAAGTAAAAACGGCACATTCGGCAAAAACGTACATTCTCACCTACATGGAACAATCTCATTTCATATTACAGTATCTATACTTATAAAAGGAAATGTTTGGGTGCGTGCGTGCGTGCTTGCGCGCGATGTCCAGACGAATCTATCGCACTCACATCCATGAAATTTGGCAGACAGGTACTCTTAAAGGTCACTCAATGCACCTCGAAGCCGGGATTTTAAAATTCAATCTAGAAATTTTTTTATTTAATGTTCTGTGTTATTTTGGGTCATTTTTGGCACGTTTACGGCTGTAGTATCTTTTCTAAAGATCGTTGAAAAGCAATCAATGCACCATCGGATAGAACAAACAGTTTTCATTCTAATGAAGTTTGTTTTGAGCTTCAGACGTAAATTACTGAATTTTGAAAAATTTAAAAAAAATAGTCAGTTTTACAATCGAAATTTTATTTTTTTTTAAATTTGCTGCATCCAACGTTCTAATAACACTATTATTTTCCATTTTTTACAGCTTATAACTGGAGCGGTTCTGTCGTATTTAAAACAAGAACGATTAAAATATCTTTTCCCGTTTTTTAAATTAATTTTTTTGAGGTCAGTTGAAAGATATTTTTCCTCTAGCCGGCTTCCTCCCGCGACACTTCTCCGGAACGTTGCTGGCAATTTCATTGGCTGATAGGGCAGAGCGCAGGTGACGTCATAACCTTGAACTGAATGACTTCGATTATTATTTTCGGCAGTGTCTTAACGTGTTTATGTCTCGAATATTTTATTTGCTTTATAATAAATAATCATTTTCACATTTGCAATTTTTTAATATTGTTTCGGATTAACGTACTCTATATTGCTTTTCTACAGTTGAAATGTCATTATCGCGAAGAAAAATAAGCGGGAAAATCAATATTGTGTATCTTCTGTTTTGTTTTCAGAACTTTTTCATGCCATTGTAGCTTTTTTTTTTCATTTTGTCGAAGTCCTGATTCCACGGGCAACGCTGTGCGCGTAATGCTAGTTAGAAATATAATCACATCTATATTTATAAAAAAGCAATATGTGTGTGTGGGTGCATGCGATGTCCAGACGATTCCATCGCACTTACAGCCTTGAAATTTGGAACACAGGTAGTCTTAATGGTGACTCAATGCACCTCTAGGCCGGAATGTTAAAATTTTATCTAGAAATTTTTTTATAATTGTAAGCATTTTATAAATTAATTCTAATTGCCAAATGTTTTTGAATTGCCGTAGTAAATGACTTTAAAATTGAGCCATAAATTGGAACCAGAAATTTTGCCACACGTTTCTTTTATGCATATATTTTTATAAATTTTGTCTACTTATAGAAGATAACTAGCAGTACGCGTACGCTGTGGAATCAGGACTTCAACAAAATGGAACAAAAATGCCCACAATGGCATAAAAGTTCTGAAAACAAAACAAAACTATACACATTATTGATTTTCCCGCTTATTTTTCTTGGCGATAAT
The DNA here is from genome assembly GCA_013235015.1 of Araneus ventricosus. NCBI lineage: Eukaryota > Metazoa > Arthropoda > Arachnida > Araneae > Araneidae > Araneus > Araneus ventricosus. Next base: position 302,719 of record BGPR01000115.1, read on the forward strand.
GACATTTCAACTGTAGAAAATACAGAGTACGTTAATCCAAAACAATATTAAAAAATTGCAACGTGAAAGTGATTGTTATAAAGCAAATAAAATATGCGAGACATAAACACGTTAAGACACTGTCGAAAATAATAATCGATGTCATTTAGTTGAAGGTTATGACGTCACCTGCTCTCTGCACCGTCAGCCAATGAAATTGCCTACAACGTTCCAGAAAAGTGTCGCGGGAGGGAGCTCGGTAGATAAAAATATCTTTCAACTGACCAGGTAAAAATTAATTAAAAAAACGGGAAAAGATATTTTAACCGTTCTTATTTTAAATACGACAGAACAGTTCCAGTTATAAGCTAAAAAAAATTGAAAATAATAATGTTATTGGAACGTTGGATGCAGCAAATTTAGAAACAAAAATTAAATTTCGATGGCAAAACTGACTATTTTTTTAAAAAATTTCAAAATTCAGAAAATTACGTTTGAAGCTAAAAACAAATTTCAATAGAACGAAAATTATTTGTTCTATCCGATGGTGCATTGATTGTTTTTCAACAATCATTAGAAAAGATACTACAGCCGTAAACGTGCAAAAAATGGCACAAAACATTAAATAAAGCATTTTCTAGATTGAATTTTAAAATTCCGGTTTCGAGTTGCATTGAGTCACCTTTACGACTACCTGTGTGCCAAATTTCATGACTGTGAGTGCGATAGATTCGTCTGGACATCGCGCGCAAGCACGCACGCACCCAAACATTTTTTATTATAAATATAGAAAAAGTAGCTTTTATTAATAATCTGATAGAAAAATTCTAGATTTAAATCGATATCTAGAAATTTTATAGACAAGCAATCAAACAAAAAAAAATATTTGGACATAATGATTCTACCGTTACTAATTTTTTGAAAGCATTATGAGGGTGGCTAAAGAAACTGCGGAAAAAATTTCCCTGACTTTCCCCTGATTTCCCTGAATAAACTTACAGCATTTCCCTGATTTACGGCTACTAATTATGTTAGTGTCCTAGCTTTATCCCTACTGAGAATCACTGTATGTGTACAATATACATTATTAAAGACACTTTTACCAGTTATTTAATATGAAAAAATATTTTATGAAATTTAATTTTTAAAAAATGGAGTGAACATTCTAAAAACCAATTAAAACAGTATATTGAATTTCTTATATGTAAAAAATACTAGAAATTTTAACAAAATTTTTTGCTTCTAAAACTGCATAAGAATTGTAAGAAACATTAGAACTACTTTTTGTTACACAAGTTAAATTATATTAACAGTAAAGGTTATTATGATCTTTGCTCAAATCTTTAAAACAGTTCAATAACTAATTAGTGCTCTTTTCAAGAGTACCAGAATAACATATTGCAGCATAAATACAAAAATAGTATAATTATACGTACCTAATAATAATATATTTTAGCAAAGATTTAAACAAGAGAAACTGCCAAAATATTACTTCAAATCTTTAACAAATCATAATCATAATTTATCTTTAACAAATCATAAGAAATTAATTGCTCTAATCAAAAATTTATGCTTTTATAAATGAACATAAGTTTTTTTAAAATTCCATTTATTACTACAAGTAATGCTAGACATAAGATGCTAATTTATAGATAATAACTCAAGTAACTATTAATTTCCCCTGATTTTTAGATATTTTTACGAATTTCCCTGACCTTTCCCTGATCGATAAAATTCCCTGATATCCCTGATTTCAAGGTTCTGTCACCGCCCTGATTATTCTATCGATTTAATGTTTAAAAACATATGCTGCTAGCTGAAAAGAATCTACACTTTCAAATACAAGTGTCGTCTTTCATTTTTCCGAAGTTTTGAACTTAATACGAAATACAATTTTTATTAATAAGACATAAATAAAATTCTAGACTTAACATATACCTCCTATAATCTGCGGCAACAATTGATGGTATATCGATTCTATCGATATAAATGCTTTTGAAAAATGCTTACTGACCGAGAAATTTCCATGCCGATGAAAACAGTTGAACTAACGAAACGTTGTCATGTAATGTACTAGATCCGATACTTTTTTATGAGAATGGAGAATGAATGCTTCGTTTGCTAAGTTCACCTTCAGTTACCGAATAAAAACCGAATAATAGCTTTAACGTATTTCTTCTTTTTTGAGTGGAATAATGCATTTAGCCAATTTATCACTGTCAAATCCATCTGAATCTATGCAAGAGTCAATAAACATATTGTGTGACGAAAACAACAACATTGAAGAAGAAACTTTCAGTCGCATGTTTTTGTCAAGAAACATTCACAATAAATTCCGATTTTTCCGATGCTTTTTCGGCCATTAAAAAATGTTGCGACGGAAAATATGAAAGTTCTGAAAAAAAAAGATACCAATAGAAGTATGAAAAAATTATTAACACTTAGTGTAAAATGTCGTAAAAAAATAAAAGCCTTGGTGCATGAAAAAAAGAAAAATTCTTTTGTGAAAGTCTTATCGAAACATTGTCCTCTATGCAAAGCTTTACTTAACAGTCAATAATTCGATTAAATAAAATATTCTTTGCTGAGAATTCCTCGGCATTGCTTCAGTTGTATGAAAACTCGAGAAGTATTGGCATTTAATATTAAGATTAAACTAAGCATGACTTTTATTTGGTCACAAGTTATTGAGTCAAGAATGAGTGATTGGGCCAGCCATTTTCTAGTCTACTGCTACTTTCTACTGAATAAAATAAACTCAAACAAAATCCCTCTCTTTCTCAACAGAATTTTTTTTAACAGATCGTAAAAAAAAAACTTGCATAACTTTATTAAAAACAAGATTTTTTTTTTGAAAAAGTCAATATTTGTTAAAGGTTGAAGCAAGCCTTAATATCGATTAACGCGTTTAAAAAATTGTTATTTTTCTGATTTGAATGTATCTAATTAATATTCTAATATTCAGCGTCACTTTTGAAAAACGAAATTTCTCGGGCGTTAATTACTTGTTTTAAATTTCTGTTTTCTGAAATATTGTGATATGTTAAGACAATGGGAAATAAATGAGAAATTATGTTTGATTAACGTCCTTGTTTGAACACCCGATTTTTCACTCACTTTCTTATATACTAGAGTTCTGAAAATGTATGTACATGTGTGTTTTCGATGTAAATCGATAGTTTAGAGTTAGTCGATTAATTTTGATTCCAAATGAAAGTTATGTACTAGAGTTCTCAAAATTTATGCAGATGTGTGTTTTCGATGAAAATCGATAGTTTAGAGTTAGTCGATTAATTTTGATTAAATTTTGATTCTATATAAAAGTTATATACTAGAGTTGTCAAAATGTATGCACATGTGTGTTTTTGATGAAAATCGATATTTTAAAGGTAGTCGATTAAATTTGATTAAACTTTGATTCCATATAAAAGTTACCATCTGATAGTGAATTTTTTTTAAAAATTGCGGTCAAGATTCCATAATACTTATAGTAAGAAATTAGGAATTATATCAAAGACCAAATGTTGAAAATAATAGAAGATTTTAAAATATCCTTCTATTGTAGTAAAAACTATGAAATTTCGCTAACAAAAATCTGAAGGTTTAAACAAAACCAAAAGGTGCTGAAAGCTATGCTATTAGAATATTAATCCACAATAAGAAAGATTATTACTATATAAACATTAACTTAAAAATAAAAATATACAGTAGAACCTCGGGAATCCGAACCCCAGTAATCCGAAATTTTGGATAATCCGAGCATCTTTTTTTATTTTCTGGAAACTTTTTACTGAAAAATGAAGGAGAAATAACAATTTCGAATCAGAAACAAAGTCAATGTTTATTCAAAACTTGAAAGAAGTATTCTAATTGGTCTTTAAGAATGAATATAGAACCTGAATTAGTAGAAGCAAACTCACATATCTTCTACTTACCCTCAATTTGTTTGCCATTATACCGTGCGCATCTCTGAATGCTCTTTCCGTACGTCTTCACGGAGCACCCAGAGTCAATACTCTACTGCTCAAGAGCATTTTACCGAATTTCCCGAATAATCCGAATTCCCCGGAATCCGAACAAAGGTCAGCTCTAATTCTTTCTAATTCCAGGGGCTCTGTTGTATTATGGACTAGCAATACGCGCACGACGTTGCCCGTGGAATCAGGAGTTCAGCAAAAGGAAAAAACAAAAGAAAAGAAAATAAAGAAAAGGAAAAGAAAAGAAACTACTGAGTCGCAAAGTTGGGCAAAAATACGCATGAATTGGTGACGTCACACGCATGAGTTTCGCGCGCACAATTGAAATCAACTCCGAGAAACAAAAGAGAATCACGAGTAACTTAGAGAAACAAAAGAGTATCGCGAGTAACAAAGAGAAACCGAGAAACTTCGAGAAACAAAAGAGCCATTCCCGCCGACACCATTGTAAGTCGTGGGCAGCATGACAGATACAATAACAAGGAGGCTGTATTATTAGAAAAAAATGGTTAAAATATTTAAAATTAGTGTTCAAAGGACATGCCGGCCGAAGCTATACACACTTCGCATCTTATTTTTGACATAACTGTGCTGGTGTATAATTGTAAATTTGCATTCCATTAAAGAAGAAACTTGCATACTTGTATACACGGCAGAATAATTACACTGTATTCCAGTAATCAATATGTATCTTTATGACAATCTATGGATTCCACGTAAAGGGAATGATGTGAAATCAATATGATCCATACAATCCATATGTATCAATATCTTGAACTTATACCGATGCCTGGCATAGAAAACACTTTAAGGATTAAGATAGATATATTACTACAGTTCCTTGAAGAGATTTCACAGAAAATTTTACCTTTTCATTTGACAAAGCGGTATCATTAATGATCCCAATATTCATCCATTTGGAAATATTCTAATACATACATTTTTTTGTATATGTAATTAGTTAACATTTTAATTATATTAATTAAAGATTGCAAATTAGCATCTATAAAAGTTATACATTATCTATGTAAGGTATTTTTTGTAAATTATGTAATAATTAAATTATATTGACATTCTAAAACGTTTATATGGGACTGTTTTGAACAAAGAACAAAATAAAAATTATGTAATTTTCATACCAGGTGATTCTAAAATATCAAGCTGTAGAGGAACGAGGCTCATGTTTATATGGAATGCCGCTGTCGAAGCCATTTTTATTAGATGGCTAAGTTCCACGACACAGTACATTAAAAGGTACAAGACGCAAGACAGAGAACAACACAAGACAAGTACACAGAAGAAAAAAAGAGAGTGGCATCATGGGAAAAACCCGGATGGCTCTAGTAGCGCCACCTGCCATGAAAAAGGAGAAGGCAGTGAATTGTAACCGCTACATAGCAAAAATGTAAATACAGGGCAATGGGACAGAAATAGCGTATTTCGTAATGAATGTGACTGAGAAAATGGTGCGTTGAGGTGGTAGAGGGCGCTGTTGATATTAGTAGTGGATGAGAGTCACACATGTTTCTTTCCAACACGATCAGCATATTTGACATGACTGGATGTGTGTATCCTTTAGTGGTGCATTCTTTTCTTTTACTTAATTCGTTAGAAAATAGCCAATAAAAGTTTTGCAGTCCCATGTTCTATTGCAAAAATGACTTGTTTCGGTGTTCCTAGGGTTACCATACGTCCGGATTTCGTCTAGACAATCCGGATTTCAGGCTCATGTACGACTAGTGTCCGGATCCTCGAAAGATTCAACTGTAGTGGTCGCTTTTGCGTTTGCAGTCCCATGTTCTAGTGTAAAAATGACTTTTTTCGGTGTGCCTAGGGTTACCATATGTCCGGATTTCGTCTTGACGATCCGAATTTCAGGCTCATGTACGGACTAGTGTCCGGATCTTCGAAAGAGCCAAATGTAGTGGTCGCTCTTTGCGTTTGCAGTCCCATGTTCTATTGCAAAAATGACTTGTTTCGGTGTGCCTAGGGTTACCATATGTCCGAATTTCGTCTAGACAATCCGGATTTCAGGCTCATGTACGCACTAGTGTCCGGATCCTCGAAAGATTCAACTGTAGTGGTCGCTCTTTGCGTTTGCAGTCCCATGTTCTATTGTAAAAATGACTTGTTTCGGTGTACCTAGGGTTACCATACGTCCGAATTTCGTCTAGACAACCCGGATTTCAGGCTCATGTACGGACTAGTGTCCGGATCTTCGAAAGAGCCAACTGTAGTGGTCGCTCTTTGCGTTTGCAGTCCCATGTTCTATTGTAAAAATGACTTGTTTCGGTGTACCTAGGATTACCATACGTCCGGATTTCGTCTAGACAATCCGGATTTCAAGCTCACGTCCGGACTAGTGTCCGGATCATCGAAATGTCCGGACTTACGCTAGTGAATGTGGCGAGAGAGTAATTTGGTTGTAATAGGGAATATATGACGTATTCGAAAAAACTGACGTCATTGCGCCATTGAAAGAAAATTCATTGTTACACTGTTTGCATCGATCGTTGAGGAGAAAGTGGATGAGCCTCCTTGTCCAGGCCCCAGTTTAAACTGAAAATTAAAAGCTTTGGCAGTTTTGTTTTAATTCCGTTTTCCATTAATATAATTTTGAATTACCAAACATCGGTAAAAATTATATCTTCTTTGCATTCTGGCGTCTCACATTTTTTTTCACTACTCCAAATTCTGTGTTATTGTTAAGAATAAGGTTCGTTGGTTCGCAGTTTTTAGAATTTCATATTGTACTTTGACCCTTAACTGGCCCCCCCCCCCGCTGTGTCCGGATTTGAACCAAAAAAAATTATAGTAACCATAGGTATGCAAGACCTACCCTTAAGTTTTGTCCCATGATTTTAGAATCACCCTTATTATATTAGAGCCGAAAATTAACTGAAATAAAAAATTTATCCTTCTAATATATAATAGTTACAGTATTCACGAATAAATTTGTTTTATAAAATGAAATGAAAATTTATCCTTCTACTGTATAATAGTTACAGTATTCATGAATTAATTTGTTTTATAAAATGAAATGAAAATTTATCCTTCTTCTGTATAATAGTTACAGTATTCATGAATTAATTTGTTTTATAGAATGAAATGAAAATTTATCCTTCTACTGTATAATAGTTATAGTATTCATGAATTAATTTGTTTTATAAAATGAAATGAAAATTTATCCTTCTACTGTATAATAGTTACAGTATTCATGAATTAATTTGTTTTATAAAATGAAATGAAAATTTATCCTTCTACTGTATAATAGTTATAGTATTCATGAATTAATTTGTTTTATAAAATGAAATGAAAATTTATCCTTCTACTGTATAATAGTTACAGTGTTCATAAATTAATTTGTTTTATAAAATGAAATGATAATTTATCCTTCTACTGTATAATAGTTACAGTATTCATGAATTAATTTGTTTCATAAAATGAAATGAACGATCAATCTTTTTAAAATAATGAGCTCTGCATTGTGAAGGTTATGCGGATGAGTTCTACAGTTAATACACAAACTTACTCATTGAAATGATTTTTGAATTTTGTATTTTCCTATAACAATCTGAGATTAGACTTTACCCTGAATCATATATCCCAACTTTTTCAATTGGAATATTTTTTTCTGTAAGCAGTTGATTTCTATTTAATCCACAAATCTAAAGATAAAGTTTTATCTAGCAAATAATTAATTTCTTTAAATTTTTTATGCTGCTTCCTTTTTATAAATAAGTTTTTCTTAGATTTTAAGCATATGTTACAGTAAGGTTTACTAAGAGAAACTGACTAGATGTTGGATTTTATTCATTTTTTAAAATATTTTTTAATAAATATTAACAATACAGATATAAGAGATGCTACATATTATTTTTGTTTGCTGTTTAATAAACATTTTTGTTTCGAAAATAATATAAATGAATTATTTTTCCAACATTTACTAATATTTTTCATGTCGTAGGAATATGCTAGTTTTACTAATGTTTAGTGAATAACACAAAATTAAAGAAAAAGGTTTCACGCTCATTGTATCAACAGTAGAAGAAAATATAGCTAGTTGTTATTAAAGTATAAACCGTTTGAATCTGAAGAGGAATACGTTGAAAAGGTGAAAAATACTTAAGTGACTAAATTTCCTGAGTTTTAATTCGGGACTCTGGCTAGATAGAGACAGATTGGCTGGGGCGGGCCCCCCCATTCAAAAAATCTGAAAATATGCCATTAAAAAATATGAAAATCCAGAAACATTTGAAATAGTTAACTTAATTTTTTTTAAATAAGGAAGAGTTAAAAAAAAACCTAAATAAAACATATTTTGCTATTATCTTTACTATTTTTTTCAGGCTAATAAATCCACATTGGTTACCTTAGGATGAGCTCTATTACTAGCTTAGTAACAATTAGGAAAGAGAATTCTCTAGAAGTAAACTTTTAAATAAGTTAAATGTAATTAATTTTGTAAAATTTGAACTACTTGTTAGTGAAATTGAAACTGTTCATTGTGGGACATTTGATTCGTATTCATAACACTTTTCAATCCGGGAGAAACGAGTCGAAAATCGGGAAATGTGATCATTTTGTACGAACAACAGAAGTTGGAAAGGAATATTTACTTAAAAAATTATATCAAGTTAAACATTTTAACTTATTTACCTATTTTAATTTCACTTATAAGAAAAGTATTCCGGATCATATGAGAAAACTAGTCACAGAAAAAAAGTTATTTGTCAAAATAATTAAATAATCTGATAAATACTGAAATAAATAAATAATCAAATAAATAAGAATAAATTACCAAATAAATAAAAAAATAACAATAAATTGTTAAATAAATAAGTAATCAAATAAATAAGAATAAATTGCCAAATAAATAAAAAAAAATTGTTAAATAAATAAATAACAATAAATTGACAAATAAATAAGAATAAATTGTCAAATAAATAAATAATCATATATATAAGAAAAAAATTGTTAAATAAATAAATAATAAAAAATAAAGTAATAAATTCAAAAATTTCGAAATGGCTTATTGTTAAATAATTTTCCAAAAAGCAGCGATGGTTAAAGAAACAGATATATTTTGGGAAATTATTGCTTACTGTCGATGCGAACAACTCTTTTATTCGCAAAATCAGAGTACGTGAGTCGTGGCTCCATCTGTGGAGAGATGTAGAACTTAATTCGCTTTAATACAATCCAACACATTGTCACACGGGATTCTGCTGTGAGGAAAAAAGTAGCTGTCATAACCTGGAAATTTGAAATAAAGCTATTAACAGGAGGTTTTTAAGGGTCAAAAAAGAATACAGTTTTAAAATTTTAATTTTTTTAGATTGTCTGAGGTTTTAGAATCTGATCCTATCCGTACCTTACAGACTATCAATGAAAAAGACTTTTAAAGTCGACTTTATTTGTTATATGTTTTGCAAACAGAAGATACAAAATGAAATACATTTTTAAATGTTAATTTTAAATTTTAAATAACTTTATCAATGGAGATTGGTTTGCGTACATGAGTACCAGTGCTAAGTACTTTTGCCCAATCTCAATTGCTATTTAAATCACAGTATAAAAAACATATCGGGAACACTAAGATTGAATATGAAATAAATGGAATAAAAGATAAGCAACCTTATAAAAATACAATCATTTACATAATTTGAAATGGACAATAACTAAATAAAATAAATAATAAAGTTAGTGGCTCACAATTTTTTTTCAAAAAAGAATCTCCTCAGAAAATAGGGATGATAACTTATTCATTTAAAAAACAGATAATATTAGATTTGTTTGCAATAAAAATTCAGATGTAACTAATGATACAAATGTTTATTCTAATTAAGGTAATATCTCAGAAATTACATTAATATTGAGATAACTAACTTGACTATAATTCTAATCTAGATTATAACTCAAATACAAAGATAATATTACGACCTGAATAATATTTTCATTGGTATGATCTCCATTTGGTATTTCTCCACTCTGGTCCTGTGACAATGTCACAGGACCATGGTGGAGAAATTAACCCTAATGCTAAGAGCTGTCTAATGCGGCCAGCGACTTCGCACTCTTTTGGTATCTACCTTCCACTTGCTGGCCCTGAGAAGTGATTTTTTTTTTATTTATCTTTATATATACCTCCTATTTTTTAAAAAAATAATATTCAGATACGAAATTCCTTATTTTATCGCAACATTTTTGTTGATTAAGTTATAAACGTTCACAATAATATATGCCTAATTTCAACTACATATCTAAATAAATATATGACATTTTAACATTATTTAATTTTAGCTACGCTCAGTAGTCTACCATTTGTACTTTCGTTTGAAATTTTCTACAAAAAGAATTTGAAACTAACATTGTTTCTCAACCCTGTCTTTTTAAGAAAGTTATTGCAAATATGAGGTCTAAAAATATTTTATACGTTTCAAAATTCTAGTTTCAAAAAAAATTCAAAAACTCTAGCTCTGAATTTAATACTGATTTCTACATTATATAAATATCCAGTACAAATACAGATTGAACGAAAATAAGCATGGCCTTATAATTTTATTATTATTACCCTTTATATTAATATCCTTTAGGGATATTATAAAGGATATTATACATTAATATCCTTCTTGCATTTCCTTAAAATTTGCAAAGTTATGATTGAATGTAAAAGCAATTAAATAAAAATTGCTAATTCGAATAAAAAAGGCAACTCAGCTTGACATGGAATGAAACGGAAATGGAGTACGGAGTAAAACTTCGTAAATCGTGGTATTACGCTTGGCTTATTTTTTCTCCACTGGTTAGGGGTTCTTGTTCGTTTTACTGCCTTTTAGCTTTTTTTTTCTTCTCTACATGTGTTGGGAGTATACGAGAGCAAGTTTACGTGAGACCACTCCAGCTTATTTGCGAGAGGTAAATAAAAAAAACTTGCGAGAGTAAATAAAATAAAAAGGAAGCTTGTGAAAACGTAACTTGAAGCGTTCCGGCACTGGTTTTAGAGCGTCCTGGCACTTCTTTTAGAGCGTCCTGGCACTGCTTTTAGAGTGTTCCGGCACTGCTTTTAGAGCGTTCCGGCACTGCTTTTAGAGCGTTCCGGCACTGCTTTTAGAGCGTTCCGGCACTGCTTTTAGAGCGTTCCGGCACTGCTTTTAGAGCATCCTGGCGCTGCTTATTTTGCGACTACACCGCTGATACCAAGTTCTATCCATCTATCTTTTACCGTTTTTGAGTTATCGTGTTGAATTATGTACGGACAAACTGACAAAAATGATTTCAAAGATATTTTTCTCGGATTTGAGGAGATCTAAAACTTGGGGACTCATCGAAACCTCGGGGCTAATGATTGACGATTACAATACTTTCACGTCTTTACGGGAAGTAAGGTAGATGGATGACAACCAGATAAAAAAGGTGAATTTGGATTCTTTCAGAGAATTTTTAATTGGAATCTAGATTGCTTGGGTGCATAACGCACAGGTACAGCTTTCTTGACCACGTATTATGTGTGACGTCCAGTGGCGGCTCGTCCATAAGAGCTGCAGAGCTGCAGTCCCCCCTAAAATTATTTTAAAGGTAGTATTTTCTTTTTTATTCTAATTGGCTTACTTTTCCACTTTGAGAATTCAGTGATCAACGAAAATGGAAAAAAAAAAACTATAAAAAATGTAAAAAGAAGACGGAAAATCAATCAAGAATCAAGACAGAGACAGGCCAGAGCTGTATCAAGTGTTTTCTCTCCTACGGATCCGATATTAACGCAAAGAGCAACTCTTTCTCCGCTTGAAATTGCATTCATTTGAGCTGCAATTTTTTCAGCTCTCATTTGGCGCGACTTCCTGATTTAGCTCTTTTTCGCTTTTTTTCAGTACTTCGGTAGTTAAGTCGTTTTTTTAAAATCCAATTCTGGAGGAGTTGTAATTTTTTGCTTCTCTATGTTTTTTCGGGTGCTGATTATGATTCTGAGGTTTGCCACTAATAATTTCTGTTGGAATTTTAGTTATAACCAAAAAACATTAAAAAAATTCTCCATTTTTTTGCTTATAACTCAAACACTATAAATTTTTAGTATATCGTCATTATATACCAAAATAATCAGCACAAAATTTCCTAAAACTTAGGTCTATAAAACTTTTGCGTCACTGCTTGTTTCTGAGTTGACGAGTCGCCACTGCTGACATCCTTATCTAGCAGTACACGAGATAGCTGGGCAATGAACATTGCAGATCGTTTTTCCATACATAGATAAGAGGCTGAATTTGAAATGTTGATGAAAGAGAATTTGAAATCGGGAATACTGGAATAAAAGGGGAATTTTTTCTTTAACATAACCTGGTGAGCTTTCCTTAGCATCTGAGGGACTCTCCTTTCATGCTAACACTATTTCAAGCATGGTTAGATTTCAGAAATTTAGAAATTTTTTAAGTCTGATTTTCACCGAAATGTAGTCGATATGTGTTTTAGTTTCTTATGGTGGCTACTTTCATATCTGAGTTATCTGGATCCAAGATCATACAGTATTTAAAATGTTACATTTGTGGCATCCTCGCGGCATCTGGCAATATCCTGAATTGTGATTACATGCAGATAGGATCCGCCCTCTTTGTGATGTCATCCATCGACCAATAGCGATGAGCCTGTTACAGTATTTAAGGACTGATTGCTACTGTTCATTCTCTGCTCTTCCTTGTTTGTATCATTTGATTAGCTAGCTGTATAATGATTTTATGATTTAGATTTTTAATTTAATTGTTGTTTAATTAAATTTGTTATTTTATTAACGAGTAGTCTTGCTTTGACTTAGTCGCCAGTTACGCACAATGGAATACTTCTGATTTATGTGAATACAGGTATGATAGATCGAGAAGCCGAGTAGGGTAGAATCGTACAAGTTAACATGTAGCACTTGAGCGTCAATAGTTCTATGTACCGACTACCTCAGCATCTACATAAATAAATCTCGCCTCTATCACTGCTGTGAAGTTAACTTGACCTAGACGTAGGCCCAGAAGTTACACATTATTTATTTATATTTGTATATATGGGCTTTTCAGATTGATATCTGAAGTTAATCAAAGTCTACTGAGAGAATTTCTGTATTTTTTTCTTCAAATGTTATTTGTAAAACATTATACATATTTGTTAAAAGCGTTCAGAAATATTTTCAAAAAGCATTCATATATTTTTAAAAAAATGTTTATATTTTTAAAAATACTTATACATATTTTTAAAAGCATTGTCTATATTTTTTAAAACATCCATATGTTTCAAAGCATTATATGTGCTACTTATAAGAAAGTGTCACTATAAGCAATCGGTTTAATTTTCTTTGCCTTCTCTTCTTGTCATCTGGTTTATTTTACTTTTTATAAAAGGATTTCAAAAGACAAGGCAAGACTGTCAAGTTGACAGGAAGACGAATTCTATTGGCAAACCGGCTGACGAAGGCAGAATTCTTAGAGGATTTTTAATTGGAAGCGAGAGTGTTTGGTTGTATAACGTATAAGTACAGTTATTCTTGACCACGCTTTGTGATAGCCTTATCTAGCGGTACACGAGAAAGACGAGTAATAATCATTCTCGATCGTGTTTCCATACATAGATAGAAGGACGAATTTGATATGTATATATCAATATGAATGCGATATGTAAAATATGCATTTTAAAAAAATATAGATAATACTTTAAAAAATATATAGATAATATTTTAAAAATATATAGATTATATATTTAGAAATATATAGATAATACGTTCAAAAATATGTAAATAATACTTTAAAAAATATATAGATAATATTTTCAAAAATATATAGATAACTTTAAAATAATACTTTTACCAACCTATATAAAATAATACTTTTACCTATCCCTATACCAACTTAAGATAATACTTTTAAAAATATATAGATTATATTTTAAAAAATATATAGATAATACTTTCAAAAATATATAAACAATACTTTAAAAATATATAGATAATATTTTCAAAAATATATAGATAATAATTTTAAAAATAAATAGATAATACTTTTAAAAATATATAGTTATATTTTTTAAAATACATAGATAATAATTTTAAAAATATATAAATAATACTTTAAAAATATATAGACAATATTTTCAAAAATATATAGATAATAATTTAAAAAATATATAGATAATACTTTTAAAAATATATAGATTATATTTTTAAAAATATATAGATAATACTTTCAAAAATATATAAATAATACTTTAAAAAATATATAGATAATATTTTCAAAAATATATAGATAATAATTTAAAAAATATATAGATAATACTTTTAAAAATATATAGATCATAATTTTAAAAATATATAGATAATACTTTCAAAAATATATAAATAATACTTTAAAAAATATATAGATAATATTTTCAAAAATATATAGATAATAATTTTAAAAATATATAGATAATACTTTTAAAAATATATAGAATACTTTTTGGAAAATGCTTGTAGTATAAAAAATATATATATAGAATGCTTTTTGAAAAATGCTTGTAGCATAAGAAAAATATATAGAATGCTTTTTGAAAAAATGCTTGTAGTATAAAAATATATATAGAGTGCTTTTGTCTAATGTTTTTAAAAATATGTATAATGCTAATATATGTATAATTCCTAGAACTTTTGTCCCGAGATATAAGGGAAAGAAAATCAACCCTCTGCCTCACCCTTTTTTTTCTTTTTAAAGTTTATTTTAAAATTAAGTCTTTATTCCCTACCTTGTGTTTGGCGCAGAATGGTCAGACCTGGCTTTTGCGCCATAAAACGCCAATCAAACTCCAATCAATCAAGCCTCACCTGCCATTTCGCATCTAATTTCATAAATATTGGAGATATGGAATTATAAGAAAGACAAAACCTGAAAATTTAAATATTTTATACATGTGATTAAATTAAATTCCAATTTACTTAGAGCATTTCTATCAGCATCTCACGCTTTGTTGATTTGATTGATTGTTTTTTCGAGATCAAACATTATTTTCTATATTTTAGTACAATAATAAAAGCGTGCTTATTTTTTCAAATTCATTCTTATTAACAATTAATTTTCTAGGTCGCTGTTGTAGCCATAAGAATAAGTAAGGCAAAATGTATGCTTTGCGCCAGAATCAGCTGGCGGATCGTCAGAATGCCCCCTCTTCGGTTGAGGGACGGCCCCTTAAGTGCTGGGCGTGGTACCTTCGGATAACATGGATGGGGAGCGTGTGAGGCTGACAGCTGATTATAGAGCAGAAATTTCAGCCCCGAAATGGAACCATGACAGGGACACTTCCAGGTCCACCCCCTCTTGCGCACACAACAAAGTTCGCCGGAAAACTAAAATTACCCACTCGAAATTATCGACAGACTCTCACGGGCGAAACGTGTATTTAAATTTCACCGATGACGGCCGCATCGAATCTTCGGTTCGGGATTTTCAGAAATCCGTGAACCCTGGACTGTCGCCGCGAAAAATCGATATCATTAGCGGCGGAGTGAAAGTGACAGGAAATAATATTTAGCCCTTAATCACGATTACAGATTGCTTCTATTTTAATAGCGGAGAGAGGACAGGAATTGAGTGAAACTTCCCAAGAAATATGCCCCACTTAAACTTGAGGAAACTTGCGCGAATGCAAATGGATGGTAGGGAAGACTTTCCGTCATAAACTATCCTCTGGAAGTAGTAGGCGTGGATGGGCTCGGCCTTCCAGCCAATATGTCGTCAATGACATCGCTAGGCAACCACTTACACAAACAATAATTATCACTTTCAGATGCTGGAGTGAGAGATTTCGGTT
>BGPR01000115.1:330318-343580 GCA_013235015.1 Araneus ventricosus
ATACCATTCAGCCTACAAACATTATTTTTAAGTCTAATGGTCTGCCTTCTAGAGCCATTTGAACGATTTTGGAATCATGCATGTCTCATCACGCAAATTACAGATAGCATTCAGCTTACAAACATTATTTTTAGGTCTAATGGTCTGCCTTGTAGAGCCATTTGAACGATTTTGGCATCGTGCATGTCTCATCACGCAGATTACAGATAGCACTCAGCCTACAAACATTATTATTTTTAAAAAAAGATCTCTCCAATATTGAAAATATATCGCTAATAGACCTAACAAAATATCTGAGATGAAACAGACTGTATTTCACGAATAAGTTTCCGTGTCACAATAGCACTAAGATTAGGGTTACCATACGTCCGGATTTCGTCCGGGTTTCAGTATCCAGATTTGCAAAATGTCTGGCTTTATGCCAGTGAATGAGGCAATTGTATTTGATTGAAAAATCTGACATATTCGAAAAAACTTGCATCATTCCGCCAATGAAAAAAAAAACAAACATTTTTTACACTATTAGATTCCTTATTCAGGCTCCAGTTCAGACTTAAACTTAAAAGTTTTGGTAGTTTTGTTTTAATTCCGTTCTTTATTAATATAATTTTGAATTACCAAATATCAGTAAAAATTTATCTTTTTTGCATTCTGACGTCTTAAATTTTTTTCACTTCCTCGTGCTCTTTGAAGGAGGGTCATTGGTAGGGAACTTTTAGAATTCCATACTATATTTTGACCCCACAAAGATAATTTACCCCTCCCCTCCACGTGTCCGGCTTTCAACCAAAAAACTATGGCAACCCTAACTAAGATTGTCTCCATTGAACAGCACGTTGCCTTACTCAGTGTTCACAGGTGGCACAACATGTTGCACAATATGGTTCGATATTATATGATATTGTACAATATTGAGAATATTGTTCAATATCGTATAATATTGTACAATATCTTTGTGTTACTGGGGTTGTGATATGTCAAACTTTTTTCTTATGCAATGTATGTTAATATACGTATTTTCCATGACTCCATCGAGCCATTTTTATAAGATAATGCTGTCTGAGAAAGCACACAGACAGAGATTAAAGGATATCTCAGATAGGAACCTTAATTTACAGAAATATTTTTGTTTTAAAAGCAGGTTTATCTTTTTTTGCCAGTTTAAAACATGTTTTCCAACGTCACAAACTATTAAAGGCACATTTTAAGTATAAGTTTATAAAAGAGAGGCAGATAATTCAGGTTCAACTGTTAATTTGTGTTGTTACTGACAATTTGTGTTGTTTGTTGATCATCAATTTGTCATATTTACGTAATACCATACTTTATTTTTATAGAGCTTTAAAAGAAAAAAATATGAAAAAGAAAACTAACTAAGATATTATACTTCTGCTATCGGAATTCAGGTATTTCGAGAAATTTTTACCGAACAATAAATCGTCGCTTAACAAGAAACATCACTTATCTCAATTTTTTGAAATTTCGAAGAGGAAGAAAATACTCGATTTTCCACAACCAATAACGGATATTCCTGATTTTTTTTCCATCTGATATCAAACATCAGACCGTATATTAATACTAGATGCGAAAAAAAATTCAGAA
Organism: Araneus ventricosus; assembly: GCA_013235015.1. NCBI lineage: Eukaryota > Metazoa > Arthropoda > Arachnida > Araneae > Araneidae > Araneus > Araneus ventricosus. Next base: position 331,921 of record BGPR01000115.1, read on the forward strand.
ACATTCGTTATTAATAGCGAAAAACTGAGTATTTTTTGCGGCTTTGAAATTTCAAAAAATTGAGATAGGTGGTTTAGCTTGTTAAGTGACGAGATACAGTGAAGCTACATTTACAAAATTGATATTTAGTTTCTTCTTACTCCAATAGATGGCAGCACGTGCTCCACTTTCAAATGCTCAGTTCATTTTAGATTAAAATTGACTTATAACAACAAAATTGTGAGTACTTTATCAACAAAGGGAAAGAAATAGAGAAGAAAAAAATTATTTTTTTATTTTGGAATTGTTAACAATACTCTTATGTAACTATTATGATTTAAATAAATTAAAGCGACCTGAATAACAATAGACAGAAACGATAAAATTAAAGAAAAAGTTAATAGCTGGTTTGAGCAGGTAAGAGAGAGACGCATTAAAATTTTTTATAAAGGAACTATAATTTACCTAAGTATCTGTTAGCTATAGGTAGAAATTACGAATTGTGTATTTCATGCTAAAATCTTTTTTGCAGAAATACAAGTATTAAAACCAGATAATGTAGATTGAAGTAATCTACAATTTTTTTGGAAGCTATTCGAATAAAGATGAGAAATTACAAACGCTTGTAATTTTACTAACTTATTGGTTTTCTAGAAACGATTCCGAACAGCACAAAGGTATTGTACAATATTTTTAAGATATTGTTCAAAATTCGCTTATTGCAGTTACGTGTATTGCTCTATTTAGTCTTTAATTTATAATTTATTATTATAAATAATATGGAAACCAATATTTTCTTCACCAGATATGCCCCTGTGAAAATGAAAATAAATCTTCTACCGATTAGACTTAGATAAATAAATCCTGGAAATTTGATATTTAATGTTTACATGAAGTCCATATATGAGAAATCACAGAAATCTAGCCCATTAGGAATTGAAAGCAAAAAATTAATTGAAAATTCCATCACTACATTGAATATCATTACAATAAGTCCTTACACAACTGATAGGGAAATGAATTTTAAGCATTAGGTGACCCCTAGGCACCCCTTTCACTAGGGATTCACAACGATATGGCTTGGTAATCAGATATCGATACATTTATTTCAAAAATACATACAAGGCTGAAAATTAATTCCTCACACAACATTGCTTGAATCATACTTAACTTCTACCGGCTTATTAATTACGTTATGAATTTTTGATGTTTAACTCTTAAACCCTGAGGCGACTTTTTTTCTTCTCTTGGCTCCTTTAAAACCAACCTTTTGGGAGGAAAGTGAGATGAATTTGAACTTCATCCTGCGGTCGCTTACACCACCACCCCTTCTTATAACCTTCCCTTAAGGCGCGTAAAATAAGCCAAGGGATAATTGAACACCCCACCGCGCATTTTTCATCTCCTGCCATCTCAGTAAACCTCACTTCCCTCAAAAGACGCCAACCGCCCTTTCTTCACTACACAAAGAAATGCCCAGACCGCCTCGCCTGGTACAGAGGACAAAATGCGAATAAATGAAAATAACGAAAAAATTACATCCAACTTAAATGAGTTGTTTTGTGAATTATAAAATAAATTCATAAATTTCTTTATATCAGATTTATATATAACACTGAAGACTCAGCGAAATACAGTTGAGACGAGACGATAGAAGAATTTGTCGTTAATTGGAGGTTGTGTGCTCACAGAAAAAAAGCCAGGTCGAAAGAGAATAGCGTTGACAGGTGGCGCTGCAATGTTGTAAATCACAGTTCAGATTTATAGAGTTATAAACCATTTGCAAGTAACGTTGCACCACATCACAGTTCCGATTCAAATTAGCATTTTCGTGCTTTAGACAGCTTGTTTCTTATCGGATCTCCTGAATAGCTATTACAACTCCGTGCCACCTGTCGGCAACATTTGAATTAATTTTGCAAAGTCTTTTTGTATCAGATTTTACGGCTTTCAGACTGCTATAATGCTACTGGTTTTGTTCTTTCGCATTGATCTCCAAGGTTGTCGTGCTATTTAATTTTAAAATGAGAAAACCTCTTTGTTGACACCCTGTATATGTGGGAAAGGTATTTGAAAATGCGAGTACACATTTTCAAGGGGTGCAGGAATTTTTCTTTGTCCATGGAGGCCAGGTATCCTTGCACTGTCCCTGTAGTAAGGTAGAAATGGACAACACAAAATTTCTCTTATTTTCAGAATATCACACTTGAAATTTTGCTTTGTAATGCAAATGCAAAATGTTTAATGTACATACCGTATTAGGAAAACAAAAGTCCTTGCAAGTGTATGCAAAATCTAGCCGAAGTTTTTGTCTGAATAATTCCATTGTTCCATATATATTTGCTACATGAGTTTGTAATTCTATTCGTGAAGCAAAGGCAGTATATTCGAGGTCTGTTAAATCGAGGGTTTACTGTGTTTGCTAAAATTACGAATTTAGCATATACAAATAACCATTTAAAAATATAGCTTAGTAATTATAAAAATGGTGATACATACATTTATTTTTTGAGTGGGAGAATACTTTACAATCCAGTAGAAATGGGACACAAAATTTTGCTTATTCTTATATTAGTACATTGTTATGTTGTACATTTTTATTTATATTAACTTGTTTCACGTTCCTGAAGAAGAAATTTTGCAATTGATTTTTTATTCTCATTTCCTGATATGCTAGAGTTTTGAAATTTCCCACAATTACGCATTCTTGAGGCATAGTACATTGTTATGTCGTACATTTTTATTTATATTAACCTGTTTCATGTTCCTGAAGATGAAATTTTGCAATTGATTTTTCATTCACATTTCCTGATATGCCAAGTTTTGAAATTTCCCACAATTACGCATTCTTGAGACAATGCTCGATTTTGATATTTTCTGAAGTCACTTATCAATTATATGATTAATTTAATTAAATTTTGATTTCATACGAGTGGCTCAACCTGGTGGTAAATTTGAGGAAAAAATGATTTCAAGATTCCATAATAATAATAATATAATTATCAATAATAATTAATTTATAATGATGAATTATAAATTAGAAACTAAAACGTAGAAAATAATTAAAATAAATAAATCCTGCTTATTTGGACATCAATAAAAGTATGCTTTTAAAAACTACTTTTATTAAATTTATTTATACGCATTGATCATTTCATCATATTTCCATCAGAACTACCGAAAGAACAAAATAGACAGGAATTCAGAATCCTGAAATCCCGTCTGTTTCTGTGATTTCAGATAAATCATAGAAACAAGTGTTGAAAACTGTGAATTATCGCTTTAAGTATCATTGATAATAAAAAGAAATACTCGAAAAGTATCTGACAGTGGCCATATATTAGTCTCATAAGATTAAATTCGAGGTGTAAGTATGGGAAAATAGACAAAACAAACAGATAACATTCACTGATTAAAATATGACTTTGTATTTTACTGAAAGTGAATTGTGGAATTAGAGAAAGTGATACAGATGGAACCATTCACACGCTTCTCCTAGAAATATATGTGCAACTCAGAGAGCTCACGATCTCAAGTTAACATTGCTATGCTTGGGGATAATCTGAAAGTTCGAACTTTTGTCAGTTTTGTAGTTTTAATTATAAATTCGGAACAAAGAAATAGGTTTTCCTGAGAATTTGCTTTTCTGCTAAATATAGAAATGTCTTGTGAAAATAGAACAGTCCTGCAGCTCTGCACATGTACGAGACAGTGGGGGGTAGCAGTGACTCTGCTGTTTGGTTGGTTACAGAAATAATATCGAGTATTTCAAACGATAAATGAGAAAATATGTCCACATATAAAGTGTTCATATTATCAGATTGAATACATTTTTAAATATAATGTTTTAAATGAAGGGGAATAATATGCTTTTTAAATATTTAGAAATATATTTCTAGGGTCGATACGAATTAATTTTTTACAATTGTCTCATTTGGGGCCATAGATTGAGAAAGGATTTTATTTATTCAACATTTTAAACAAAAAAGTTCCATCTTCTGCGCATAACTGAGCGAGTTTTGAGCTTCGAATTTACAGATTTTATTGAAACCAACGCGGCCTCGTTTGAGCAAGTGCTGGTGCATTGATTGGTGGATCGTCTTCAAAGACTGCTATTGAAATGGCAAAAGTGTCTAAGTCAGTTGATATACAAGCCCATAACTCGGACAAGTTTTAGTCGCAGAAGAGTGGGAATTTTTTTGATTAAAATGTTAGAGTGTCAAGAATATGGCAAATATGATTGATAGATCAGGGACCGAATAAAAATATTAGAAATTGCAACCTTTTTCAGAAATATATTTATCTTTACCAAAAGCACATACATAATATACCTTTTCCTTCATTTTAAAAGCATTTTTCAATTTAACTATATGTCTATCCCTAACGGTTTGTAATGTTGACTCACGATAAGTGTGGACACCCTCAGTGTAGATAGATTTTATCATCGTAATAATATCTGTTAAAGATGTTTTAAACGAATACTGACTAAAATAAAAAAACTAAATTAAAGCGTTTTGTTGTGAACATTTTATTATTTTTCATTATTCGAGGATCCATTTTCAAGGAATCAAGTATATTTGCAAACATTTGCGTTTTTGATTTAAGAGTCGCTAGTAAAGACCAATATGCATCCCATCTGAACTTTCAAACGAACGCAACACGTTTCACGGTACAAAACTCTCGCATCTAACAATGTGTTAATCAGCAAAGTCGAATGCGAAAAGTTTTTCTCTGTGATCGCAACTTATAAATTTGTGACAAATCTAAGAAAATACAAATACAGTGGTAAAAAGTGGAACTACTTATAAAATACGTCGAAATTTATTTGTCGGCAGGGAGCGGTTTATGAATTGTTTTGCTAATTTAAGGTTAAACCTGTTTATTTCTATTAGGTTTAAAAGATATTTCTAGTAAAGGAAGTTTGTAAAATTGCAGTGAATCAGTCAAAACGCAAATCATATGCGAAATGTTGCGTATATCCCCAACAAAACAACCAATGTCGTTGGCTCACATTGTTATCTATTAATATTCCATCTATACTGTGATGAATTTATCGATGTGTTACTGAAAATAATGATGAGCCTGCAAGCTTCTTCTGCTAATAATGTCTGATTAGAATGTAAGTAGAGGCAACCATTAAACAAAAAAATATCCAGTTTCATTAAGATAATAGAATAAAGTATCTCGACGGGCACAACTGATACTTCCCAGAAGTCTCTTACTAAATAATAATGAAACTCCTTACTAAAGTGCTGTTAAAAGTTTTAGACTTTTGTCTCAGATATAACATGAAACTCCTTATTAAAGCTGTTATGTTTAGACTTTTGTCTCAGATATAACATGAAACTCCTTATTAAAGCTGTTATGTTTAGACTTTGTCTCAGATATAACACAGAAACCTTTATATTAAAGCTGTTATGTTTTAGACTTTTGTCTCAGACAACATGAAACCTCCTTTATTAAAGCTGGTGTTATGTGTTTAGATCTTTTTTAATTCTGTGATATATAACATGAAACTCCTTATTAAGCTGATATGTTTAGATTTTGTCTCAGATATAACATAAACCCTTATTAAAGCTGCAAGGTGTTTGAGACTTTTGTCTGTGATATACATGAAACCTCTTATTAAAGCTGGGTTATGTTTTAGATTCTTTGTCTCTGATAGCTTTCGTTTGCCAACAAAGTGTTCTTAATGATTACAATATTTTCCCAGAAGTTGAATTTCATTGTATATTCTGCAATTTAAATTAAATTAAATATTTTTATCACTTATTCAAGAGAATTAGTTTACAGAAACTGATTAGAAATGCAATTGAAATTTTCATTTTAGAACGTTACTGTCTCAGTCAGCGTAATCAACTTGAAAAGTGGAGTAAGAGTAACTATTCAAATTAAATGCGGTATATTGTAATAAACAGCAAAGTTCTTAGATTAATTTGGTGTTAAATGACGGGCTACTATCTGAAAGATTGAAATATTGGGTGTGAGCTGGTCTGTAACTGAAATTAAGTTAAATAAATAATTAAGAATAATGTCTGGGATTCAAAACGGCTCTGGTAACAAAAAATGGTGTCCCGTGCTATGATAAATAATATTACAATGCATAATATAATGATTTTAAACTAAATTAGCATTATTTAAGGTGAATATTAAATAATGGTACAGCCATAGTTCCTACACCCTGACGGATGAGTTAAATAGGGAAAGTCGGCAATCAAATAGGGCCTCGATTTTTTTTTTTGCATGAACTGTCAGAATAATTTTAAATTTTGTGCTTTCATTTAATTTACAAAGTCCATATCTTGAACTTATTCAAATTAAAATCAAGTATGTTTGAAATGTGGAACATCATTTTAACATTCCCGACCAATTGTTTAGTTATTAGTTGTTAGTAATTATTGTTTTATAATTCTTAAAAAAATGCGTTTATTAATTTAAATAATGTGCTATCCATTAAATAGTATTTAGTTTTATTAAAAAAATTTACATTTTTCTTTACAATTTTTGTAATAAAATTATTTCAAATTACTCTATATTTCCTTTTATACGCCGTATACTGAAACTAACTCTTTAAATTGGATTTGAATTGCTTTTGTTATTAAAATTTACAAAATTTTCATTTAAAATCGCTTAGTATAGATTAAATTAAAATAAATGCAAATTTATCTGGTTTTAGATTAGGGAAAAAACGGAGACCCCGGAAGCTTGAATTACTCTTCAAGTGGGCCCTAGAGGGCTTGTCTGGACCTGCGTACACCCATTGTTCAAGCCACTCTAAAAAATACCAATAAATTGCATGATAATTAATAGATATTTATTTTTATATCTAAAGAATAATAAGATGTTGGTTAGTAAAATCTTCCTTATATTTACTAAAGGGATGCATAGAGAAGAAAGTATGAGTAAATCTTGTTCATTCAATCAATAATTGTTCACTATATTATTCTCGAGTGTAGATATGTTGAATATAAAGGTCTGATTATTAACTTAATTAGATGCAAAATATTCATAATATTTTCATGCGAAAGGTTTATACTGAAATTTAGTTCTGGACACATTTATACATTTTACCGTGTACTGTCTTTTCTGTAATTCCTACTTGTTTTCATTTTATAGTACTAATGATTTCAGTTTACCAAAAAATCGAATAAATTGAAATTTTGAAAAGTTGATTGATCTAGCTACACACTATTGGCTAATACTAGGTGAATAATCAAGTTGACAGTTAAAGGCGATTCTATATTAAAAAAGTGGTGACACATTGATTATTTTAATAAAAAAATTATTTCATTTTTCATTTTGAAATAAAATAGAATTATTTTTGCAGTGAGAAATAAGAGTGAATAGTGCCATCCTCAAACTTACTCCAATGTGTTAGCGAAACAGTTATAATAATCGAACGACAATTAACAACCTAATATTTATTTTTCGGTGAATAATAAGTCGAGAGAGTTACTGAATTTCAGAGCATGTATTTACAGAAATCTTGAAAAACACTTATCTGCTGTGCCAAATGTAATTCAATTCAAACTCTCTCTACCTAAAAGTGGCTAGTATATATTTTGAAATATGCGAATTCAGCAGCCCAGATTTATAAGTAATTTGGATTGTTTTAATAGAGTAGTGATTTACTGATGCCATGTTAAGGGTGATTTAAAGTCAAAAGGATTTCATTTAGAGTGTGGGATGGGTCATTCAGTTCTTTGAGACAGATTGCTGTGTCCGTTTCTCAAGACGAAGTCTTTGCCTAATAGGGATTTGAAGTTAATTGCTTTGTCTCTTTTACTAATTCTTTTTTTTTTACCCTTTTCGATGAAAAGCATGAGCACTTTTCGATGAAAGTACGAGAACTTTCTCGATGAAAGTTACGAGAACTTTTCGATGGTGTTATGAGCACTTTTCGATGAAAGCATTATAATTTTCCATGACAGCATGACCACTTTCTTTCGATGCTATGAGCACTTTTCTATGAAAGAAGCTGAGAAAGCATTACACTTTTCCATGACAGCATGAGCGTTTCTTTCGATGAAAGCATGAGGCCTATGAAAGCATGAGCACTTCTTTTGATGAAAGCATAACAATTTTTTGATGAAAAGCATGAGTGTTTTGATGAAAGCATGAGCACTTTTCGAGTGGTTATTACACTTTTCGATGAAAGCATGAGCACTTCTTTTCCATGACAGCATGAGCACTTTTCGATGAGTAGATGAGTTATTCGATTGTATAGAAATTCGATGAAAGCAATGTTTAGAATTTCATACATTCAAAGGAGAGCTATTATATTTGCAATAAACTCTTTGATTCGAATCCATATATATTTGTTTTAGTATCATAATGTTATGTAACGATTACTGGTGATGTTAAAACAAGACTACAAGTTCTATTACTGCAACTATTTATTTTATCCATTAATCTTTTAATGTTTTTAAAGTACTATGTTTTAGGACAAGAGAAAAGTATCTTTATCGAATCAATTAAACTCAATGCCTTTTCCACTTTTTTAATCAGAACCCCTAAAAAGGAGCAATATTTCCTTTGTCATTGCAGCTGCAGTGAACTGATGCCATGTGAGGATGAATTTTATTCCCACAAACTCACAATGTAGCTGACGCGTGCTTTTTAGTGGCACTTTGTTCTTGGCTACAGTTCGCGTCGAAAGTGCATTACATCTGAAAATAAATTTTATAGGATAAAACAAATAAGAAAATAAATGATATTAACATTACATCTTATCTATGTGCATCAAAAGTGAACTCTGAAAAACGCAGTTGGGGATTGCAGTGTGTGCTCACTTTATGGAATTCATCTCTTTCGGAGAGTTCTTTTGTATTTCTGAAGAACACCTCACTTCCCTTGCACCCCAGCATTTCCTGTCATAAAATGTTAGAGTGCTGAAGACATTTGAAAGAAGACTGATATTGTATTCAAAAGATTCCCAGTATTGGATATATACTGTGAAAAGAACCAGAGGACAGATTTTGCCTTTCCCATTGCTAACGATTGCTGGCGAGAGGGGGAAAAGTTTTGTAAGGAACACACTTTCCTTTTACCCGGCACTTCCCTTTTGGTTTTCAATTTTCTTTTTCTTTCTTCCTTCTCTTTTCGTGTTACTTTTAGTTTTCAGATTTCGCTATTTTGATTTCTTTTATTTTCCACAGAATATTCTTTTTTTTTTATTATTTTTTTGTTCCGCTTCTTTTCTCCGTATAAGGTCACTTATTATGTTACCAGACCGAGCAGAAAAAAGAAGAATGGCACAAGGGGAGGGGATCTTTCTAGTAAAGAGCGGAGTCTGTCAGCTACAGATATGGAAACTGAATTTGATTCGCATTAAGTCGAAGAGAAAATATTTACATGCACAGATCGGCAGCTATCAAGCGGACTTACTTGTGATTGGTTACTAATGGAATTTTCAACTCGATTATTTGGTGATGTCGATAGCAAATATGTGAGGATGCGTTATAGTAAAATTGGTATCGTGGGAAAAGTATGGGAGTTCGGAAAAAAAGCCTATATATAAGAACACAACAAACATTAAGAAGGACTTTGGGGAATTTTACTGGTAAGGCACCGAAATGCATGAATGGCCTTTGTAGACGATGTATGGTTTGTTTTCATGTTTTTGTAAAGTCAAACTATTATGACCAAAGGAACTTGCCAAGCAAAATTTTAGGTCAATATAGGTTCAATCAGCCTGTAGTTCTATCAACAAGTTATTGGCTAAGTTTTATGGCGCAATTAAACTTATTTCTCTGACTAGCAGTACGCGTCTAATAATAGACTTAAAACAGAGATTATATGAGTTCTCGTTCTTGAGCTATTATAATGTACCTTTAGTGAAAATCGTTTGCGGACTTGAAATTTAAGAATACCATTCAAACTTTCGAAACAGGTCATTCTTTCGACCAGAATGTTTATAAAAGAACCCACATGCCTCGATTTCCAAAAAATTCTGTTGATGTTGTGATATCATTTTTTTTGCCGTGAATGCATAAAAAAAACAAGACGGTGCCTACATTATCTCAGAAATAGTGATATATTGAGCATTTTGCATTTTAAAAAGTTTTACAAAATATATGACCGTGAAAATGTCATGGAATGATTAAAGCTAAATGACTTTAAGGAGATTACTTTGAGAAAAAATACAGGAAATATCTAGTCCTAGGAAAGATTCATGATACTAAATGATACAGAGCTTAAATAAATCTATATTTTCCTGAGTCTTCCACTCTTGATTGTCAAAAGAAATTTGTTTTGTGATTTTGTACACATTAACGATAGCGTCAAAAACTTTGGAAAAGAAATATAAACGAAAAGTTAGTTGAAACTGCCTTGAAATAGTTATTATGAAAATTTTTCTTCAGAGAAAAATTTATAAAAAATATGCTCGTCATTGAGAGGGAAAGTTCACATATCTGGCTTTGGCACCATTTTGCAAAAAAGTATCATATTCACTCCTCCTGGTCTTTGTATAAATTATGATGTTTCTCGATGAATTCAGAATTTGCAATATGAATTAAAAAAACTGAAAAATATGCTTTCTAGATTTATTGTAACAAAAGTAAAATTCGATTTTAATTAAATACGCGCTCTTTTGAAAACTCCCCTTTCAAATCGTAATTATACAGGTAGAGTTCGAGAATTGTTGCACACTTTCAAAATCAATAATAAAAAAAAACTAATAATGTTTCAGCCCAATACGAATTTTTTAAATGAGAGCGCATTTTAAAAAGTCTTTTTCAGATAAGTAACACACCCTGGTGGTCCAGGGAGGCGCAATTACGAAAATCAAAATTTGTTTAGAGCCATTATTCATAGTAAAAAGTATTAAAACTGGAAGAAAATAAAAACATACATCTGTAGGAATTTCTAATGTTCTTTAATCTATAATTATCTTTGCGTGAAAACTAAAGAGTTTTTGAGAGGACTAAGATAAAAGAAACTGAGCAGTGCTCATCGGCGGCTTCTATCTGTCACCGACTGAAACAGAACTATCAAATTAGATGGCCCTTCTCTAAGGTGCAACAAATGTATGCTTTTATTTTTTCTTCCAGTTTGGCTGCAGATAATGGCTCTAAACAATTTTTTTTTGGTAATTTACATCCTCTGGACCACTGAAATGTTGCTTTACCTGAAAAATCTTTTTAAAATGCGCTTCCTCATTTAAAAAAAATGCTGCAGTTGAAACATTATTATTATTTTTTATTAATTTTGAAAAATGTCCAAAATTTTCAGATAGCCTGTAATTTCTAAAACATTTTCTTTAGGTATATGATTCCTCTATTTTTAAGCTCAATATTGGTATGGAGAAGAATGAAATCGCGATAGCAGTTTAGTACTGAAAGCTGTGGCCTGAGATATGAAAATTAAAATTATAATACAGCGACAGCTCTTGTAATCACAGTTCAGATTTCGAGAGTTGCTTTGGCAACCGTCATTTGTAAGTAACGTTGCAATCACATCAACGATTCACTCAGGGCATTTTCGTGCTTGCCAAGGACAAATATAGATTTCTTACTGATTCTGAATAGCTATTACAACCTGCAGCGCCAATTCGTCGAGACAACAACATTTATAACTAATTTTGAAACTTTTGTATCAGATTTTGCATGGTTTTCAGATCTTCAAGCATATCACTGGCTCTTGTTCTTCTATCGATCTCCGTTGAGTTATTTTGCATC
>BGPR01000115.1:385747-395815 GCA_013235015.1 Araneus ventricosus
ACGAGGAAGCATCTGCATTGGCAAACTGGAAATTTCAAGTTAAAACTGATTGATTAAATTGGTGACCCATTTTGAAGTAAAACCAATCATTCACCTTTTCGAATACAGTGACGAGCTGACTATGTAATCGAATGATTGAATTTTTGATATTTAAATCTGTAATTTAGACAAAGTATCAAATAGTTTAAAAGAAAAAAAATCGCTCTTATATGAAATGAAATAAAAATAACATTTCTAAATAGGATGCTCCGTCTAACGAGGAAGTCTGATAAATTCGTACGTCAAAGGGTTAAGATTTGAATATTTTAGTCATTTACCATTCTATAAGTCTTTTGCTTAGAAAATATTAAAATCAGATTTGTTCTGTAAGATCATCGTCATACTTTGAATCTACATAAAAGTCTACTAAAGGCAGACCGATAGAGTTGGAGCTACGAGATTTGGCACAAACATACTTTGAAGGGTGAGAATGTGCAGCTCGGAGCCCTTTTTTGAAATTTTAATTAAAAATTAGGTGACATTTTGGCGTTTTTCCTTAATAACTTCCGAAAATATTAGGGCACACAACTTGTTTTTACACCATCTGAAAGTGCAAAAAATTACCTTTCCAATGATATTAAATTAAGCGTCCGTATAATATTTTTCGAATTTTAATAAATTTGTAAAAAAATATTTTTTGGCATAATTTGCAACAATACTTTTTATTGTTGAAACGCAACTCAAACCGTTTTCATTGTTTAGACAAATATTTAATTGTATATTTCTCTTTCATTGTTGTAATCTCAGATAGGATCCTATACATTTTGTTTTCATATTTTATTACATCATGATTTTTGTGAAATATGTAAACGAAGCTCTCCTTGATATTGCTTTGCTTATATTGAGAAACATAAGCTGAAGGTTATGGTTGCTATGTTTTTATTCTTTTTTCAACATGTTTTAATCCAGCTAACACGCCACTGACTATAAAATGTTCTGTGTCATTTTAATGTTGAAATCAAATGTATATTTTACGAAAAGAATAAGAAAGTGTAGATAGTGATGACAACGTGGAATTAGGAGTTACTGGACATCGTCAGTTATTTGACTTCATTAGATACATTTATATAGAAAATGAGCGGATCAGGTACAAGGCCACTAGTAAAACATGGGCAAAATATATGCCACAATCTGAAGTTCAAAATTACGTTGTTAAGAGAACCATGAATATAAAATGATACAAGATTGAATTGAAATCATATTCCCGGCTAGCAAACTGGTCGCCGAAATCGGCTAGTATCTTTATAAAATCTTCTGGAAAGGTTCGATCTTCGAGAAAATATGGTTCAGTTTAATAATATTAAAGTCTGGATTTGAATAAACTTGAGTGTCATTCTGGGTCGGACCTTGTAAATTTAAACCGTGATATGATAAAGAGGAAGACACATCAGCTGATACCCATTCTCCAAATTTCCGCACCACAGAAGCGGGAGGATGTTTGACACTCGAAGTCAGATTCAACCAGCGGGAGTGGTCTCCCCTAAACTTTCTCGTATACTTCCCCAAAAAGGTGCTGTATCCTCTCCCCCCGCGTGGATAAAAAAATTCGAACTTACTGTAACCCAGAATCCAATGACAATCAGAAGGTGTTTCATTGTAGATTATATTGATTGCAAAATATTTAGGTAAAGAATCAAATTCAAAGAGATGCGTACCGATTAAAACGCATCCATCACACACTCCCACTCTTGCCGGCTCACGGACAAAGTGACGTAATCCTTCCGCGTGCACAGAGATTGCTACCAGTACGCATACGTATGGAGAACGGGATTAGAAAAATTAATTATGAAATTTGAACGCCCTATTTTAACCGATTGACAGAAAAATTAGACACAAATCTACAATTAAGGTAAGAAGGCCACATACCAAATTTCATTTATCTAAGTAATTTTGTTAAGAAGTTATTGCGATTAAAAATATGCGATTATACAGACCGACATACAATCAACCCTTCAAGGGATTTGGTCCAAAATTTGATACGGACCTACATTCATGATGATAAATCTGTGTACCAAATTTTATCCGTCTAGCTATTCAAGTTTTCGAGTTATAGTGTTCACATGAACTCGGACAGACAGACTTCCCGTAGACGGATTTTGTCCAAGTTAGAAACCTACAAATTATGTGTAAAGATCGCATACCAAATTTCATCTCTAATAGTTTTCGAGTTATCGTGCTCACAGACACACAGACATACAGATACACAGACAGATATGATTCAAAAATTGTGTTTTTCGGACTCAGGGAGGTCTGAAACGTGGAGATTCGTCAAAATCTCGAGTCCGAATTTTTTGACGATTGCAATACTTTCTCTTTGTATACTTCGTATACGAGAAAGTAAAAAGCACAAGGCCACATACCCGGAAAATCTTTGGTGGAATTGGGGTTTCGAACCGGCTCGACGCCGAGTCCTAACCATCAGGCCAGCAGATTTACTTTGATAAGGAAATGAAATTTGATGATACGGAAAGTCATAGTGGATTGTGTCGATAAACTTACTCGTAAAATAACCTATGTCGCTGTTGCGTTTCCAGAAACCATTGCTTGGAGATAGGAGTGCAAATAGGTTCTGTATATCCACCATTTTCAGATCTTAGTTCTCAGTGGTTTTAAATATGAGACAAATAATCTGAAAAAAAGAACTACAGAAAGCCTAATAGAACGACCCACAGAATCAGTTGTCCGTATATCTATAGAATCGCAAGGTTTGCCATCCCCCTACGAGTCTATTGACCGTTCGGGGAGTCAAATTGGGAGGAGCAGTGACAGACGTTTGTCTCATATAGGACATAAATCCGTTTTACTCTTGACTTGAAGCATTGAGTGAGAGAGGCTGGGTCAGAAATTGATGCAAAGTGGATTTAGGGATAGAAGTTTGGCGAAACTTTTGAGCGCTGTCTCTAAAAATAGACGTGAGGTGACAAAATTCCGGAGTTGTCATGAAGCAGAAGTGTAGGCTCGAATTATATTGGAATGCATTTCGTATTTTATTTATTGAAGTTCTATTTATATAAGATGCATTTATTTAAAATGCACAGAGGTTTGAAGATGTCTTATTAACTAAGAGATATTTTTAATCTTAACTAACATATCACATTTCATTTGCTTTAAAAATTAGGAGAGAAGACAGACATTATTTTTCAAAGCTGAAATAATTTCAGTAGAACGACATGCAGGATATAAAATCGGTAGGAGAGAGAAAAGCCATTATTTTTCAAAGCTGAAATAATTTCAGTAGAACGAGATGCAGGATATAAAATCAGCAGGAGAGAGAACAGCCATTATTTGTCAAAGCTGAAATAATTTCAGTAGAACGACATGCAGGATATAAAATCAGTAGGAGAATCGGTTTTCTTTCTATAATTAAGCATTTACTATATAACTAAATCTTTTATATCAAATTATCTACCTATTACTCAAATACGTTTTTGAATAATCATATAGTTTACGACTTGCTAATAATTTAAATACGACATAAAATAAAAATAAGTAACTTAAATATAAATTTGTTTTCTTATTAACCCACAAATAAAGTATGATACATGACAGATTAAATGTTAAACTGCATAATTCAGTCATTTTTACTTCTAAGATATCACTTTTACTTTTTGCTAAAATGACTAAAAAAACTTGATTATCAAATGAAATAATAATCTTTCAAAATGTAAATGCTTCTTTACACACAGGTGTTTATTGGCCCTTTTAAACACCTTTATTTTACTTAACATTTTGTATGATTATAAAGACAGAATTTAAAACCGATTTTTCACTTCCTAATATGCAAGAATCTTGAAATTTTGCACACTTTTGTGTTTCGGATAACAATGCAGAGTTGCAATATTTTGAGAACTTAATTATAAGTTAATCGATTAATTTAATTGAAAATGGTTCCATATCACTGGCATCACCTTGGAATGAATTTGAGGAAAAAATGTTTCCAAAATAGCATAATATTTATAATAATGAAGAAAAAATTAAAGATTTAAAATTGAAATAAAAGAATTCCTTTTTTTCACCAATAAAAGTGTTTTTTAAATGTTTTTATCAAATTTTTAATAAACTCTTTACATTAAATTTATGTACAAAATGATCTCCACCATTTAAAAATATTAGTTACAAGTTCAAGTTATTAGTTCAAGAATTAGTTACAATAAATTATAAATATTAAATTATAAACTTTTAAGATGGATATTAAATTTACGCAGGCCTAATGCTTTCAAAAAATTAACTTGAAATGCACACTAAAATTTTAGAAATTTTATAAATTTATTAATTATTTGTATAGTCGAAAAGACATTCACATTATGAGATTAAATCACATATTTTGCATCTGCATCTGAACATACATTACATATTTTACATCTGGATTTCCTATCATACATTAAAATTTTCACAAAATATCTTGGTCCATCATACTATAAGCACAGATTATCCTTTCCCACTTACGTTTGAGTAGTGTACTCTCTTCCAAGCTTAAAAAACTCCATCCCTCTCCGATAATTAATGAGAAATTTTATAAAATTATTAATTATTTATATAGTCGATATGATGGTCACATTATGAGATTAAATCACATATTTTGCATCTGCATCTGGACATACATTAGATATTTTACATCTTCATCTGGACATACATTACATATTTTGCATCTGCATCTGGACATACATTACATATTTTACATCTTCATCTGGACATACATTACATATTTTACATTTTCATCTGGACATACATTACATATTTTACATCTTCATCTGGACATACATTACATATTTTACATCTTCATCTGGACATAAATTACATATTTTGCATCTTCATCTGGACATACATGTAGTATGGGTGCCTAGGTCCCATGTGTAGTGTAGTTTCGTAGACAGGTGAGGACGCAGTTCTGCTATTAAAGAGATTTAATAATGATAGCACAAACATTTAGGACGGCACAAACATTTAAATAGAATAAGATAAAGGTGAAAGAATTAGAGGGCGGCCACTGCCCTGTACATCAAGTCAAAGCCGACAGTTCTGGCGTTGCGTTCCATCGTTCGCCATTACACACACAACGTCTGTCTCTAACAAGCGCAAGATCATCTGACGTGACGTCAGCTAAGAGACGAGTGCCTCCTGGCGGGATACTACATACATTACATATTTTACATCTGCGTCTGGACATACATTACATATTTTACATCTTCATCTGGACATACATTACATATTTTACATCTGCATCTGGATATACATTACATATTTTATTTCTGGATTTCCTATCATACATTAATATATTTCGCAAAATATCTTGATCCATCATACTACAAGTGCAGATTATTCTTTCCCACTTACGTTTGAGTAGTGTACTCTCTTCCAAGCTTAAAAAACTTCATCCCTCTCCGATAATTAATGAGAAATTTTATAATACTACATGATATGATGTTCACATTATGAGATTAAATCACATATTTTACATCTCCATCTGGGCATACATTACATATTTTACATCTGGATTTCCTCTCATACATTAAATTTTTCACAAAATATCTTGGTCCATCATACTACAAGTACAGATTATTCTTTCCCACTTACGTTAGAGTAGTGTACTCAATTCCAAGTTTAAAAAAACTCCATCCCTCCCCGAGTTTGGCAATTAATGAGCTGTCCGGAGCACATGAGGTTATTTAATGAATGGAAAATTTGACGATCAGCTAATGAGATATTAGGGGAACCTCCAGGTCAAGCTGATTCCTTTTTCTTACTCTTTCATGCTGTGTGAGGTCTCCCTTCATCTTGGACCCAAAGTCATTTTAAAAGTTTCTTCATGATTAACTAATGCCGTTTGTTAGTGAAATGATTTATAGTACATGTTTAGTAAATAAACAGAATTATCTTTGGTGCTTTGACTGTAATCTGCTTACTCAAAGATAGTTGTTTCATATTTCTCAAGCGTCTTCGTGTAATTTGAAACAAAATGTGTTTATTATTGCTAATTAAGGCACTAAATAATGAAAATAAAAAGGCTTTAAAAACGGGATTTTATTAGTGCACTAAAAAGTACCAAACAGTTTTATTATTAAAAAAATCTGGAGTAAATTCAAATACCATGAGATACTGATATAAATTGGAATTTTAATCGCATTCATAATGTTTTGATTTTTAATGATTAGTTAGGAATTTGCGTTTGTTTGATCATATTTCTCAAGTGTCTTCGTGTAATTTGAAACGAAATGCGTTTATTATTGCTAATTGAAGCACTAAATAATAAAAATAAAAGTGTTTTAGAAACAGGATTTTATTAGATCACTAAAAAGTACCAAATAGTTTTATTATAAAAAATCTGGAGATAAATTCAAATACCATGAGATACTGATATAAATTGGAATTTCAATCGCATTCATAATGTTTTGATTTTTAATGATTAGTTAAGAATTTGCGTTTGTTTAATCATATTTCTCAAGCGTCTTTGTGTAATTTGAAACGAAATGTGTTTATTATTGCTAATTAAGACCGTAAATAATAAAAATAAAAATGTTTTAAAAACAGGATTTTATTAGTGCACTAAAAAGTACCAAGCAGTTTTATTATAAAAAAAGGCGAGATAAATTCAAATACCATGAGATACTGATATAAATTGGAATTTCAATCGCATTCATAATGTTTCGATTTTTAATGATTGATTAGGAATTTGCGTTTGTTTGATCATATTTCTCAAGCGTCTTCGTGTAATTTGAAACGAAATGTGTTTATTATTGCTAATTAAGGCAGTAATAATAAAATTAAAGATGTTTTAAAAACAAGATTTCATTAGTGCACTAAAAAGTACCAAACAGTTTTATTATAAAAAAAAATCTGGAGATAAATTCAAATACCATGAGATACTGATATAAATTGGAATTTTAATCGCATTCAAAATGTTTTGATTTTTAATGATTGATTAGGAATTTGCGTTTGTATGATATTCATCGTGGCTTAGTTTATTTATTATAATTTTATTCAGATCCTCATGCTTTTTTTTGGTTGATCATCGGATTTTTGTCGACATATTATTTACCATATTTTAGAACACTAATAAAACCGTGTTTTTTAAAAACATTTTTATTTTCATTATTTTCTACTTATTAATCTTTGCCATGTTTCAAAATTAATTATTATAAATATTATGAAATATTTAATAATTTTTTATGATTATAATGGAAACTTACAATAGTTCTTTTCTCAAATTTACGACTAGATAGTACCTCTCATATGGAATTAAAATTAAGCCTTTAGAAGGTCAGTAACTTCTGAAAATAATAAAATACTGCATTGCCACTGGGAGCACAAAACTGTACAGAATTTCCGAACTATAGCACAGTAGGGAACCAGACAAGATCTCTCTTTACAAATATTAAAGAAGAGGAGCCAAATAAAAGGGTGTAAAATTAACTTTAAGCTTTTGGTTTGTATTGTCAGCAACGTCAAGTTAATAATTACAAATTAATGAATGACGTTACGCAACACATCTTGGAGCAATAGAGAGTGTTTCCGTCCAAATTCACGGAGAGCAATGGAGTAGAATGCGTATAATGTAATGTCCGTTTAATTAAAAATTTAAAATAGAGTCTTTGTTCACGAACATAACATTTATTTTGACGATCTCTCTCACACACACACACAAACTACGAGGGTCATCCAGAAAATAAAGACCGTTTAGTTATACAAAATGAAAAACACAATATTTATTGGGGGGATTCTGTTACATACCGGAAGCTTCCGTCATTTCTCTACATAATCAACTCCGACATTTAAACATTTGTCGTATCTGTTCACGAGCTTCAGAATTCCCATTTCATACTCTTCTGTCGCTAGTTCATTATGCCAGGTGGTCACCGCATTTTCCAACTCTTCATCACTTCCAAAGCGTTAACCGCCCAGAAACCCTTTCAGCTTAAGGAAAAGATGGAAATCGCTAGGAGCAAGGTCCGGACTATAGGGTGGATGTTCAAAAATTGGAGTGAGCTGCGCTTCGGAAATTCGCAAGCGGTCTTTTGTTTGAATGCAGTGAACACCTGGCCTAATGAACTGGCAGCAGAAGAATATAACATGGGAATTCTGAAGCTCGTGAACAGATACGACAAATGTTTAAATGTAGAAGATGATTATGTAGAGAAGTGAAGGAAGCTTCCGGTATGTAACAAAACTGTTTTTTGCAATAAATATTGTGTTTTTCATTTTGTATAACTAAACGGTCTTTATTTTTTGGATGACCATCGTATATACATATTTCAAGAGAAACGAAGTCAGAACGTAGTAGTGCGCATTGGCGTGCTGACATATCCTGACAACTATTTATTGCCAAAATGCCAATTCACAGTTGAAAGGCACCAACAGAGAATGTTCCGTGGAAATAAACACTATCAGTTTTAAATATAGAAATTTATTACACACAGCATTGATTATCGGTTTTAAAAACTGAATCATTTTCAAATAAAAACAAATACTTCTAATTGTATTCCGATCATATTCATATCTATTTAACTGGGCGTAACGATGCAGCTCCGATTTTTAATCCGTCAACCTGTGTTGCCATTAATTTAATTTTTTTTCAGTATAATTTACAGATACATTTGGTTTTACAACTATTTTAACAATTACGTGACTTACGTCATCTTTAATAAACTGTTAGGAATGAGTGTTTGCAGTCTACAGTATCAGTTAATCAATTTCCAAAGTCTTAGTCACTTAGTCATTGATGTTGTACATGCACATCACCACTATTGAGATTGATTCCTAATATAGGAGGAGCTTTTAAAATTCCGCATAATTCCACGAATTTCTAAGCATTTACGAATTTTAAATAGTGATATGGAATATTTGAAGTTTTGAAATACGATACTCCAAATAGTTAAGCTAGCATTCGGAAATTAGCAGAAGACAGTTCTGTCATCGTGTTAGTATAGAGATAATTTAGAGATTCAATATATGCTCAAAGAGTACAACAAAGGTCTGAATGGGAACATATTCTGAGACCGTTCATTCCGTTTGAAGGATTGATGAAATAGCGAGAATATTGCCAAAAATCAGGAAGAATGGCTAATTTCAAAACATTGTATTTATTTTTCATCTAGACAAAAATCTCTGTATATGCACATATGCTAAAACATATATGACTTCTATCCTAATTTTACTGCATTAGAATTCCCTTCTGATTAATGTCTATCAGTTATTTAAGTCAATAAATCGAAAAAAAAATCTGATTCTGAGACTGAGAAAAAGTGAGGGAATTTTCATAATTCTTGAAAATTAAAATTTTATCCACAAATTAAAATAAAAATTGAAAATTTATAAACCTTAATCAGAAAAAAATCTATAACTTATAATTAAATAACCATAAATTGAAATAAAAATTTAAAATTTATAAATCTTAATCATAAAAAATCTATAACTTATAATTAAATAACTATATAGTAAAATAAAAATTTAAAATTTATAAATCTTAATCATAAAAAAATCTAGAACTTGTGATTTGAGTTTATCGTTACTGGTCCCAATATCCTGGAAGAAGAGTTTCGGATTTAGAATTAAAGATCCCAGATTGGAGACTCAATTGCAACAAAACTTTTCCGTGTGAATGAGCTTAAATCTCTTTAAATAAGTCTTGGATAAAATATCTACCCACTGGTAAGGTATGGAAGTATAGAGAGGGTTGTATGGCTCTAAGTGTGGCTTCTAAACGGGGTGCATTTTTAACCTAACCCTTTTGGCCCCGAAGGTCATATACGTCCCGGAGATTAGACTTTATTAGCTGTTGTTAAATAAATTCCACTTTTACATAGATTTTTATGTTTTCAGTGTTCTTAAGGAATTAGGGGAATAAAATTCTGATTAAAGAAACTTGGAAATACTCTCAGATTGCTAATGGCAGACTTATGCTTTTATTGTCTTTGTAACAAGATTATTTTTACGAAGCTGTAAAGTTGTTTCCCTAACATAGTAATCTTATCGCAGGAAAGACAGGTTTACAGATGTTTTACTGGAATAGTCCCAGTCGACTATACGATTGGG
>BGPR01000115.1:397873-412029 GCA_013235015.1 Araneus ventricosus
CAGATTTATTAAAATCTTTGAAACATCTCAGAAATTTAACGGATGAAATCTTGCTTATTGCTTTAATAACATTCAGCCAGATAAGAACTTGCATATTATACAAGAAATCTTCTTGAAGAATCTAACTTTGGAGTGATCCATTTTATTATTGATTAGATTAAGAAAGTATCGTGTCTCTGAAAATATCACAATTTTTTTCTACTCAATTTTTAAGATTCAAGGCGTGTATTAAATTAGTATGATTATAAAATTTATCGAATTAGATTTCAGAAATTGCTGAATGCAAATATGTTACTTTAATAGATATACAAAGTAATAAGAGGCTTTATTAAATATTTTTTTTTAAAAATCGAATCATGTCAAAGCGGATTCTCAAAAGTTTACTGTATTTTTAAAGTCAGTTTAACATATTAAAATTTTAATTAATTTTTATTTTTGCAATGTGAAATTTTATTAAGTTCTTAAAATAAAAGATGAGCTAAAATTTCGTTAACGAAAAATGTTAGTTGAAATTGGTGTTAATTGTATTTTAGTTAACATTTATTTAGATAGCTGCTAATATTTTTAAAAATTTGGTAACGAAAAGTTTTAGTGGAAATTTATATTGGAATTTTAGAAGTTAGAAAAAATTTAGCAGTTAAAATTTTTAAAAAATATTTTTTAAAAATATAAAATAAATAAGTGAACAGTTAAATATTTTTAGTCTTATTCAATGGAGAGTTTTAAAACGAATTTTAATTATTCACCGGTAAAAAAGGATTAAATTATACTTTTAGCATGCTAATAATTTTGCAATGTATGGCGAACTTTTCGTAGTGAAGCTATTTCTTCTAATTTAGAAATTTGAAATTGTAAACGAAAATATGTAGTGCATTGCAAACTTCATCCATTGTAAAATAAAAGCACATAAAATTACACCTTTACATATAGTTTACTTTTGATTTTTCTTTACAACGCATTTTAGTGCCAAAATATATAGGAGTATCCCAAAACTGAATTACTTTTCGCCTTGCTTAGATATTATTGGACGAAAATAAAGTAAACAAATGTACTGTAACAGTAATTTGCGTAGAAACAAAAAAAAATTTAATATAAAAAATTGATACCTTGACTATTTAGATTTTTAGAAATTCCCATTATATCAAGGTTTATTACGAAAGTAAAATTTCAATACTACATTGTGCAGTGATTCATATTGCCTCGCTTACAATTGTAATCTTTTAAAATTAATTTTGGATAATTAAAAAATTAATTAATATAACAGCTAATTTTTTTATATTTTTGATTAGAAGCAGGGAATATGTAAAGAAATATTTACTAAACAATTACATTTAATTATAATTACAAACTAAAGTTCAATATTAATTTTGAATAATGAAAGAATGAATTAATAAAATAGTTTACTTTTCATATTTTTTATCTGATGAAAGTAATTTTAATAAAGAAATATTTATTGCACAATTACATTATTTTAATTAATTATAATTACAAAGTGAAGTTCAAAACAAATTTTAAAATTTGTTTTTCCATATTCATTTCACTATTTGATGCATTTATTTTTATTTTGCCATTCATTTATAGGAAATATTATATTTGTTATAATCACCGTTTTAAAGGAAAAATTGTGTAGTATAAGGTTAATTATTCAGCTAAATAACAATTATTTCAAACATATCTGTGTCGTTTGATTTAAATCAAAACCAGGAAAATTTAGCTGAAACATTTTATGCGTTTACAAAGATTTTCTTGGTGCATTAAAAAAAGGTTTTTTTCTACGAAACCAAACGAGTTACGTTGCGGGAAGTCCAGCAAAATTGCGACCACCCACTCAGAGGGAGAGGTCACAACCCCTTTTTCAAGGTAACAACAAATCACACAAAGCGACTTGCATGCTGCATCCCTGCAGGAGTCATAATGGACCTCATTCAAACCTGAAGTATCAAACTCTTACAGCGTCTTAAGCCTTGTAATAAACTAGAGAGAATTGATGTTAAAAATGATGGCTTATAGTTGTAATAAATTATTCCCCCAGTTAGTGGGTAATATTACTTCACATATTGTACTCGCACCGAATGTCAAAAGGACGCTTAACGCTCGATATTTCAACAGATTTATGACTCGTTCTTAACTGGTGTAGAGTGGATCTGCAGTAATTTTCTTTTACTGCTGTTTATTAAAAAAGATTTTATCAAAAGATTAAATCATTCATTCTACTTTTTTGGTCTTTTAGAAATCAATTGAAGATCGTAGCAGTGGGCGATTTTTGCATGATTAGATATTCATTGATGTTTTGACTTGACCTTTCTTTTCAAAGGACAGGGGCAATTGCAAGGTGGTGACATTTAATGGAAACATAATAAGGTAGATAAATTTGTTTCCAGGGGTAATAACTAGTTATTTTACTTTATTTTATTGTGCTAATGATTTATTTATTTTTGTTCTTTTGAGTTTCAGTGTTATTTTCTTTTAAGCAAAGTAGTAGATATGTCAGCTGAAAATTGCAATTTAAAATAGGAAAAATCATAAAGGAAAAAAAAGAAAGTTCCTTTTTTTTTGGGGGGGGGAATGAAGATGCAGCGATTGGGCTGATTTATTTTTTATGAGATCAGGACGAAGACATAAATCTTTACATTCACATTTTAATGATAGTAAAATGAAAAAAAAATTACTATAAAACTTCACATTTTTGAGAGATAAGTGAAAGCGGTTGAAACTTTATTTTTGTTTACTTATTTTCAACGAAGGCCCTCAGGGTCAGTAGCCCAGTCTAAAAATCTCAAGATGGCGTTCGACACTGGATTTTATAAAAGTAAAAATTTAAAAAAATGAAATAGTTTCGAATTTTTTAATGAATAATAATGGAACGGCTTTGACTTTATGAATGCGACGGCTTGAATCTTGAATCTAAAAGGCATCATAAGGACATTTCACAAAAAAGAAAAAAAAAAGAAACTGAAATAGTTTCGAATTTTTTTATGAATAATAATTGGTCGGCTTTGACTTTATGAATGGGACGGTTTGAATCTTTAATCTAAAATTCATCATAAGGACATTTCACAAAAAAGTTTTTAAAAAATTAAATAGTTCCGAATTTTTTTAATGAAATTTTGCTAAACTTACTCTGAAACTTAATACTTGAGAATTTAATCACTTAAAAAGATTTTTAAATAAGAAATTCGAACAGTTTGTGTGAAAATTTTGATACTTAGACAAATATGAAACAAATATGCATTCAATTGTTCAATATTATTTTTAAAGTTTGATATAAAATGCACGCAAATAACTTAATCCTCTGAAAAAGACCCACAAATATGAATAATAATGAATCAATTATGCACTTTACTTTTTTATCCCTAGAAACTATAAATATTGATAACTTGGAATGGATTTCCTTTATACAGGGTGGGCGAAAAGTCCTTGACACATTTAAGAAAATATGCCGAACAAAAGACAATTTCGAACTGATGCCAAAAGAGGGCGCTACAGGATCAAAAATCCAGATACTGGAATTCTTGTTTTCGAATGCCATTTCTTCGCTTCGTTTGCAAATTGCGTCATTCTTAAAATGACTTCTCCCAGTGAAAAGGCGAATTGTGTTGGTTGGTATTTTGAAAGCAAATCAACTGTAAAAGTGCAACGTAACTTTCATACCAAATTCAATAAACCACCTCCAAGTCGGAACAGCATTTTGTCCTGGCATAAGAAATTTCTAGAGACTGGTAGTGTTCTGGATAAACCAAGGAGTGGTCGACCATCAACCAGTGATAGCGATGTCGAACGAATACGTGAAGCTTTTACTCGTTCTCCTACGAAATCAACAAGACAGGCTTCCATTCAATTAGGAATTTTCTCTTATCATCAATAATCCATGTTGACAAGCACGTGGAATGAGATCGAGTATCGCCTAGATGTGACACGAGCTACGAAAGGTGCCCATATCGAAATTTGGTAGACTTTTCGCCCACCCGTCAAGAACTTTTCGCCCACCCTGTACTTTAAGAAACTAGTAGAAATCTTTCTTTCCATGCTTTATACTGCTCTTTGAAAGTAGGAATAGCATTTCCATCCTAATTATTTGTCACCAACATCGGATGAAGCTGATAGTCAATGAATGTGGAGTCTATCACATTTTAGTTTCAACCATACCGTGTGAAACCTCCAGACACCCTGTGAAGTTAATCGATATTATTATCTTCCCTTGACTAAAATGATCTGAGGATGTTCAAGTGTATCTCCCCCACACTGAGGCGCAAATCTTTTAAAAGGGCCTTGACAAGTTTTCCTTTCGCAGAAGGGAAACTCGAAAGGGGGTAATGAGAACATTGTAACATAAAACTATTTGCTATTTTGTTTTGATAAACCTAGCGTGTATTGGTTGCCAGGATGTAAAAAGGACTGTATCCTTTATGTTTTTCTATACTTAATTGGAACCACTTTCATTTTTAAGAATCTGGGAAATAAGAGTTTTAAAAAATGTAATTTTCTGTTTTACTTAACTAAATGATTCCTCAATTTTGCGCCCCCTGGTAATGGCGCCCAGGGCACTTGCCTACCTACCCCATCCTACTTACGCCACTGCAAGTTACAAGAACCCAAGCACTCTATAGGAAAAGATTTTTAAATCGATTGCTATTTTGATCTACAGATTTAAATATCAAATTCTGAAATTCGCTGCACGAGTCAGATTCTTTGTTTCATACGAAAGCATTAAAACAGCGAAGGTAAAATTGACAAAATAGCAGTTCATTTTATAGCTATGCCTAACTGCTAATTTTATTTCTTCAAAATTTCTCAAACTAGAATATTAGTTGAGAAGGAAGCACTGTGAAAGTTTACTAACGCTTATTTGTTTCGTTTAAAGAGAATTAAGGTATCCGACTGTGTTCGAAGACACATAATTTGAGAAAAAAGTATATATATATATATATATATATATATAGAGATATAAAAGAGAAAGATGAGAGTATAGATATATATATATATATATATATATGATATATATATATATATATATATATATATATATATATATATATATATATATATATATATCTATATATATATAATAATATATATATATGCAGCATTTTTCAACTGCGTATGTTTTAAAACTATGAAAATATTGTAAAATTAGGCTTTCAAAATAATATTTTTAAAAAAAACTGAGAAATTTGAAGACAAATGACTAAACTATTTGCCTTATGCTAACAGCCATAGACAAAATCATATTCTAAATATACATAAATCCTTGTAGGAGTACATTTTTATGACAGTTATCTGTGCTATGCTCTAAAATATTTCTTGTACTTCAAAATAGTTTTGAGATATAGCTGAACATAGTTACTAAACTGGTAATTTTTCATAAAAAATGCTTTTCGTTTATATTTAAGCACTTAAAAATAATACTTGATTTCAAAATTGCCCTTAGTTTTTAGAAGAAAACATCAAGCATATTACAGAAAACTATTTCAGAAAATTTCATATCAATACTTGAATAACTTTTTGAGAAATTATTGTTACGGTCGACAGTTTTCCTCAAAAATATCATTTCTCAGAAAACACATTTAAAGTTTTCATGCAACATAAAACAATGCTTACAGTTCGGTCATAAAACAGCTGTAACTCCATTTGTAATTCACGTAGAGTAAAAAGTGAGACAGTTTTAGAAAGCTGATTAAACAGGCTACAAAATTGAGTCATAAAACTTTTTTTGATAATTTAATCAAAAACGACGATTTTAAACTAGTCGGATACCTTAAATATTTATTGTTTAACTATATATGCATGCCTCCAAATTGATTCAAACAAACATTGGGTACTGTACCATAATTCTTTGGTTTAAGCTCACAGTGTCCTTTTCTATTTAATTAATAAGAAAGAAGAAAACCCAGAACAATCAAGGGCAACAGCAAGGGGACCCATAAGTAAACTCTCCGAGGAAAGTAGAATTTCTTGTTTTGCAGCCGCTCACCAAACTGTAGGCTCTTATTCCCCTAAACTAACACAGGGCACCATGAGAGGGGGCACATACCAGAAAGAACCCCTCTCAACGTTATTGAGTGGTGGCCTCAGTCCAAACACTTCACTGGATTAAGATCGTGAAATAATCTTTCGGGTGGTTTAGTTTGGAGCGGGACTTTATTATGACAGGACTTATTTGGTTAACCCACGCTGAAAGGACTTTGTGCCAGAAAAGCTTCCATAATATAATTTGCGTTCTAAAGTTACTTTGCCAAAATTTGTCGGTGGGAAGCAGGGGATTTATTAATAACGATGCTAAGTAAAAATGTGGGGCATTGCTTCAAACTAATAGGTGTTGAACTAATTATGAAGATACAAGTTATAACACTGAGAAAATATGGGTGGCTCCAGATCAAACTTTAATTGATTCATTCTGTGAAGAAGACGAATTAAATGCACTTGAATTGCGAATTAATATTTCGAATATGCGGAATAAAATTAAAAAAAGCATGAAACCAGGAAAGGTAAAATCAAGATCCACAATTTGAATTAAAAATTTATTTTAAAATGAAGCCTGCATTTAATCTGATATACGATATTTCAAAAAATTGGGATCTTTTGAAACTTATACAATTTCGTGGGGGTTTTTTACATTGAGAAAAATTTTTGCTTATGAGGAAAGAAATAGGCATAGTGTAGCTTGGAAACGGGATGTTAATCTTAATTTATAGAGGAAATTCTTATGGAAGCAACAGAAAGAAAATTTTCGTCATGGTTTTACTTAAAAGGATGAATTGTTTTCTTTATGTGGTAGTTCACAAAAAGACTACTCCGCCCTAGTACTAAGCCGCCCGTTTTATCTGAATGAACATGCCTCCTTAAATGATATTATGCGTACTTTGATCTGCTCAAAATCACTCCCATTATGAGCGGCCCATGCTAGACCCCTCTCTAGGGTAAGACCGAAGGAACATCACCCCGCCCTGCCTAAGCATCCGGGTAAACAACTAAATAACCGGCCGCCGCAACAGATAGTCAGGCACTGTGGTTCCTGCATAATAGCCCCCATTACGAGCGGCTCATGCAACAACCCCCCATTTTACCGGGGGTACGACCCGTCATCGGAAGTGGGCCCAAAGAGCCACACCACCATTATCCCAGATAGCACGTAAGTTTGCAGCAAGTTTGATTTTGACTTGATATTAGTTTGTCATAGCACATTTGACGAGTCAAATTTGAAGCAAATTCGCCGTGACAACTAGCGCCACCTTCCTTGCATTGCAAGTCTGCTGCAAGTTCACCATGACAAATAGCGCCACCTCCTTTGCAATGCAAATTTGCAGAACAAGCTTGATGCAAAGATAGCACAAAGAGATAATTATCTTTATCTCTGTTTAAAAAAAAACATCCGATTTTTAATAGCATCTCCTAGACCGTCCTTCTTTTCATTAATTCAATAAATCAATGAT
Source organism: Araneus ventricosus (assembly GCA_013235015.1). Classification (NCBI taxonomy): domain Eukaryota; kingdom Metazoa; phylum Arthropoda; class Arachnida; order Araneae; family Araneidae; genus Araneus; species Araneus ventricosus. The sequence continues at coordinate 405,304 of BGPR01000115.1, forward strand.
AATTTGTGAAAAAAACTAACTTTTTTATAAAAAAAAATTTTGAAACATTTTCTATCTTTTTACTAAATATAGCATTCGCACTTTAGAAAAAACTATATCGCCTTTTTCTGAATGTTAAAATTTTAGCGTTTATAAGCAAAATTAAACCGAAAAAACAGTCAATGTTTGTTGAAAAATAAACTTATACATTTTGTCCCATTTTAAAGTAATTACTTTTGAACTCTAATTTCATAATTTATTCTACTAGCAAAACGTAGTTATTAGCGAAAATCGCTCTCTCTTTGACTTCAAATCATATTCTCAACTCAAAGAATTAATGAAATCAAGAAAATAGTTTAAAATAAATCGTATACGAATCGAATCGAACGATGTATTTGCGAAATTTATCTTCTCCTCTCGTAGTCGAGCTGGCGGAGTGGCATCGATGTCTGGCTACTAAGCGGTAGGTCGCGAGTTCTATACCGGGTTGTGTTCGTACTCTGTTTTTGCTATAATTTGCAATGAGTTTGCACGGCAAGCTTGCTGCAAGTTCGTTCCATGTTGACTTCGAAGCTTTCGTTAACTTGCTGCAAGCTTGCACTCTTGTCATGACAAATTTGTGGCAAGCTTGATGCAAACTAAAATTGCTATCTGGGATTGTGCCATCGGGTTGACGAGAGCCTGCTTACTTATACGGCAGCCTCTCCTTCTCGGACTCACGGTGTCCCCACGATGGGGGAGACCCCTCTCTAAGGAGGTATGTCCCGACACCGACGATGGAGCCGTTAACCAGCCAACACCATCATTATTATAACCTTCCAGGAGAAGCGAGAATTTGCAAACTGAGTCCGGCAACTTCTCATCTTCATGCTCGAGGTCCCCTCCTGTAGGGTGAAATATTTATGAGTTAAAAATTGGCTTGAAAATTGCGTTTCTTTAAGCTACTCTCTTAGAGAATTAAGTCACGAGATTATTTTTGTTAAATTTCTTTACGCGGATTTATATCTTTAGTGAATATGGCGAATGCGTTTTAAGCAAGTTCACAATTCTTGTTTGCAATCTCTTGTTACAGAATTACATTTTGGTGCATGTTTTGAACTTTTCTTATTGTAAACCTTGGCTAACTATTGTAGAAAGTCAATACCAGAGCGGAGATGGGAAAGTGGAAACTGATACTGGTTACAATTTTCATTTCAAGATTAAAAATTGGTTCAAACAGTAAGACAGATCCATTCTATGCCTTTATGGAACAAGTGGTGAAAAAAGAAGAAACAATTAAAGAAATTGTAAGGTAAAGAGTGAACATCGATTTGGGTTTCAGAATTTTATTTACAATCTCCATTACTATTTTTACTTTCATGAAACTAACAAATCTTATGGTTGAAATCTAGAATTTGGTACACACTCTTAAAACGCTACCAAATCGCCAAAGCAAGACGTTGACCGCTGCATTTCATTGGCGCCAAAGCTAAATGAAGGTAATATTTGTATTAGAATTGGTGACTTGGCGTCATTTTAAGAGTGTGTACCAACTTCTAGATTTCAACCAATCTTATATAACCAACTCTAAGGCAAAGGTATAATATATTCATTTTTTTACTTCCCAAAAGATTCACAAAGTTGACATTTTTTAGATTCCGCCATAAATGCACCAAAAAATCAAAATAACTTCAAAACTCATTTTAATATCGTGTAATAGAAGTGACGGATTAATGTTTTGGCTTTTTCAACATGCATACATGAAGGAGAAACATTGACGACGGCCTTAAACAAACATAAGAGAAAATCTTATATTGAGTAGAAATAGAAAATATAGTCATTTGTAACGTAGGGGTTTCCCAAGACAGTAGAAAGTCTTATAGGAAAAACAGGCAAAACACGAGGAAAAAACTGCTAATTTAGAACTTAAAAAGGAAAAATACCAAATTTTATAAGCAGTTGCAAATTATTAGCAAGTTTTTCTGTAGCTAAATAAAAAAAGAGAGGAAAAGCTTTTATTACTTGTAACGAATTTATGTTGTTTTTAACATGATTTAAAACTGATAAAACACTTTTATTTAACTTGATTTGTTTTATGTTTGTAAAGATTTAATGTTGTATTCGAATTTTCTCTCGTTTCCAAATGTAATCGAGTTCTGAGATTCTCTACAAATAAGTGATTCTAATTACAGTAAAATATTTTAATATTTTAGTACTTATTTATCAATTTATCTCTTAATCTTGTTCAGTTTTGATTTAATACGCATAGTGCAGTATGATAGTCAATTTGTGAAAAATTGATTACAGAAATCCCTAATAATTATCGTGATGAATTATGAAATATATTACAGACTAAGAAGTGGAAAATAACAAAAATATAAATAAAATGTTATAAAAAGCATTCTATTATTTGTGTGCTAAAGTCTAGTAAACAATTTTTTAATTGAAGTTCTTAAGTTTAAAGCAAACATTATAATTTCTTTGAAGCTGAAATACATACGATAAAGAAATCAATCCGCAATGAATGTGAAAAAAGAGAGTTTTCAAACATTCATTAAAAATTAAATTATATTAGGAATGAAATTAAAATTACAATTTATTTAGAGCATTCACATAAGTGCCTTATGCTTTTATAATTTTTGCTTTGATCTCTAGAATTTTGATTAAAAAAACCCATTTTTTACATTTTAGTAGACTAATAAAATCATGTTTTAAAAAAACTTTTTCTATTTTATTATTTTCATTTACTAACACGTACACTCATGTCCAAAAGTTAAGCAACATTCGTAAGATGCCAAAAATTGCAGTTAATATAAAAACAATGGTTCACACTCAGCTGAGAAGAGTCGTGGTACAAACAGTAGACAGACCTCACACTTTAGAGTGAAAATCTCTTCACGATCGAATTTAGAGAGAAAACCCAGAATTGATAAAGACGAAAAAGGATTTCGACTCATACCATTTCACAGAAAGCTGATAATGAATTGAAACTTTTATCAATGGTTTTGTTTCATGTGCACAATATTTATATGCAATTTCGTAAAACTAGCACGAATATTCGGGAAGCTATAAAAGTTTCTTTAAAAATCTCAAATTTTCCCGCAGGTTTTTTGCTTATAACATGCAGAGTTCTCAACCAAATTGTACGGAACTTACAGATTATGTGACAATATGTTAAAAAAGCATGGTATTAAAATTTGAAGTAAATTTCTGGAATATTGGAGAAAATATGAATATTTGTAGTAAATAATATTTTTCTGCGTATGTGCGAAACGTAGTGTAAGTTTTATTTTACAATTTAGAAGCCAGATATATACGGTAGCTTATATAAAATTTCCAGTTCGTTAAAGTTAAGATTCGGAAAAATATAGGAATTACAAAAATCTAATTGCTTTGTTCTCCAAGAGAAGCTAAATGATAAGGCTTCTCGAACAGACTGAAAATTTTTTAACTTAAATCTTCGAATAGTTATTATCGAAATGCAATTTCAATTATGTATTTAATTTATAAGTATATATATAAGTAAAGGGATATTTTATTTTCATGCAATTCAGAAGATTCGAAGATTCAAGTTTAATTCATCCAGTTTGTGAAAAAACCCTCATCATTTTGTTCCTTTTAAAGAATAAAAGCAAATCAGCTCTTGCATTGCCCATATCTTTCTGAATCTTAACGGCAGCGAACTGGAATTTTTATATAAGCTGCCCTATATATATCTGGCATCCAAATTAGAAAAGTAAAATTATGCTACGTTTCACACATGCGCAGTAAAATATTATTTATTACAAATGCTGATATTTTCTCTAATATTCAAGATATTTGCGTTACATTTTAATAAATTGCTTCTCTAACATATTATCAGGTATTCTGTGAAGTTCGCAAAATTTGGTTGAAACTTCTGTATGTTATAAGCAAAAAAGTTTCGGAAAATTTTGGGATTTTTTAAAAGAAACCTTAATATCTTCCCAAATACAGTCTGTCCGTAAAGTCTTGGTGCACTTTTGACCGGTCACAGGAAAGCAACGAAACAAGATAGACAGGTGACATCTTCACCAAATAAAAGGAAAACTCCCCAGGTTTGCATACCTGTTCAGCGCAGTTCGATGTGGGCACGAAGGAGTGACACAATAGTAACTCGTCTACGAATCGGGCACACGAGAGCTACACATCGATATTTACTTCTTGGCGAACAAATGCCTATGTGCCCACATTGCAATTGTAGCATGACGGTTTTACATATTCTCATTGAATGCCAATATTTCAATGATCAACGCTTGCGCTTCTTCCGGATAACAGTTGTCACACTGCCAGTGTTGCTTGGGAGAATCTCTCATGTTCAACTTTTACCCTTTTTAAAATCCACTGGGTTTTATTCTCTTATTTAAATTTGTTCGTTTTAACACATTTCTCGATAATTTTTTAACTGTATTAATTACTACTTTTTTTATCCAATTACCTTGTGAGTATTTTAGCCTTTCAGGAAACCTTCGGACTTTGTTTCCACCTATAGAGAAACTGTTTTAGCATCGTGCAAATTAAACATAGTTCTTGGCGCAGTATGGCCAACATCATGGCTCTTGCGCCATACAAAATCCGAACCAAACCAAACCAAATCGATGTGGGCTCCTGTTTTTCCCACACACGGGTAAGGACGTCTGGTGTAACAGAGTGAATAACGTCCGTGATTCTCTGTTTTAAATGACTAATGTCGTTGATACGTTCACTGTACACATGTTGCTTCACATAACCCCACAAGTAAAAGTCTAATGGCGTTATGTCCGGGGATCGTGGTGGCCATGCCATGACAGCACCCCTGCCTATCCACCGCTGGGGGAATGTTGTATCCAGAAACTCACGAACAATGTTGCCGTAGTGTGGAGGAGCGCCGTCCTGTTGAAAGATAACACCTTCTGGAAATCGTGGAACTGCATACAATTGCAACATGTCAAGGTAGATGTTTGACGTCACAGTCGGCTCCGCACGGTGCGTGGTGTTGCGTCATCACCTGCGCGCGCACACCATTGCACTACAGACACTCTTTGGGATACTGTCCAATGTAGCGCAAGTTTCAACCTTTCGTTTCGTTTCTGTTCGCCACAACAAGCGTTCTTAACTGCACCATGACTTTACGGACACACTGTATATGCGCTATTTTAACGAAAATGCATGTAAATATTGTGAACATCAAACGAAATCATGGATAAATGCTTAAAGTCATTTCCAGCTTTCTGTGATATGGGATGAGTCGAAATCCCTTTTCGTCTTCATCACTTTCTGTTAACCCCCTAAATGCCCTCGTGACCAAATATTCACTGTAAAATATGAATTACGACGATTTGTATGTCCCACGATTCCCCGCAACTGATTGAGTATCATTGCACCCATATCAACTACATATTTTTCACACATTATGAATGTTACTTAACTTTTGGACACCAGTGTATTATTGATAGATCCCAATTCAGAGTAAGACCAGCAATAAAAATGCCCTTAAAATACCAATTAATTATTTTCTAAGCTGAATAAATCTAATCTAATCATCATCTACTAATCTTAATATAAATAAAAGTCATTGTGGGTATGTGGCTATGTTCCACATCTCCTCCTAAACCAATGGACTGTTTCCAACCAAATTTTACACACTTATTATTCAAGACAAGCGGAAGACACTTATGAACTTTTCGAAGTACAAAAGTTAATTAAGCAGTCAGTTAATTAGAAATTAACCGAAACCGTTTTTCGGACGTAACTTCAGAGCAAATTGTCCGACAAAAAATATTTTTGTGCCATCTTAAAGTTCAAAATTGTACCCTTTCAATGATACCACTTTTATAACTGTAACCTTTTTCTCTTCAATTTTTATTAATTTTTTTAGTATAATGATTGTTAATTACGCGCAGACGATTTTGAAATAACGCAAATTTACAGCTACTTCGTTGATAGGCAACGGTTGGAAATTTTTGTTAAATTAATTTTTGTAATCAAATTAAAATTTCAGTTAATTGGAAATTAAGCAAGGTTTTGGCATTTTCCGTGATATTTTTGGAAAATATGTATTATGTCACAAAAATTATTTTTACACATAATAAAAGTTTTAAAAATTAACTTTTCATGACACAACTTTCATTTCCGTTCAATTCGTTGCCCTCATTTTAATACTTTTTCAAAAATTAAATTGTGTATAAAATTTACAATTGATAACACTTTTTTTATTGGTGAAGAACAAGAATCCATAAGAACTGTTGCTAGATCGCATTAGAAGAATTTTGGATGAGGACGATTTTTCTCATTCAATTTATTCTAATGCTTTTTCTCGATGGAAAATTTACTATGCAATTGTCTCAAAAAAAAGTTAAAATCTTTATTATACTGCAAGATTTATGAACAAAATTTGAAGAACCTATGCAATAAATACTGAAAATAAGCTATCGGCGGCTTTTAAAAATAGTCTGGTTCAACTGATATTCTCATTTCAATTAAAAAACATTTTAGACGATAAAAGAATTTTGGGTATTGTAATTTTCTATACAAAAGTAGTTTTTTACATCAAAAATATTAGATATGAAAGTATTTTAATCCCGAGCAACGCCGGGCATAACAGCTAGTGTTAAATATTTCTCAATCTAGTTTCTACAACAAATTCTTCAGCCGAATTAAGAACACTGTATAATACGAAAAAGACAAGTTTGTCCGCCTTGGCTCACCTTAAAAATGAAGTTTTTAATTATAATTAAACTACAAAATTTTTATATTTAAGACTTAATTAAA
>BGPR01000115.1:456264-472449 GCA_013235015.1 Araneus ventricosus
TAATACATATGCATCTACTCTGCACATATGCATACATTGCGCCTATTTAATGCATAATACATATGCATCTACTCTTCATATATGCATACATTGCACCTATTTAATACATTGGACATATTTAATACATATGCATCTACTCTGCACATATGCCTACATTGCACCTATTTAATACATTTGCATCTACATTGAACATCTGCATACATTTCACCTATTTAATACATATGCATCTACTCTGCTTTCACTCCCACCGGCGGGCACCACAAGTACGTGAATGAGAAGCCGCCAGATAGGCAAGCGTGTACCCGCTTCCCTATTGGGTATGGTAACAGTGAGTGGCTAAATTGCCTCCACTCCGATGACGGGACGTACCTCCTATGGGAAGTGATGTACTAGAGTCCGTGATGGTCATTAGGGCTTTAGCCTCACTTTCTGTATTAACGTCGTGACGATTATCATTCATTTGACCCGTATGCTATGGCAGAGTGGGGGTATCTCGACTTGTGGTTGCTTTGCTTCCACAGTTTTGGACATGGATTCAAATTATTCAAATAGTTTGAAAGATAGAGCAATAAAAATTCTCCTCAGGCTGTGCTTTATTCTCAGGCTGTTCTCTATCGTCAGGCTGTGCTCTATCCTCAGGATGTGCTCTATCCTCGGGCTGTGCTCTATCCTCAGGATGTGCTCTATCCTCGGGCTGTGCTCTATCCTCGGGCTGTGCTCTATCCTCAGGATGTGCTCTATCCTCAGGCTGTGCTCTATTCTCAGGCTGTAATCTGAAGTAGGGTTATTCAGAAACCTTGCAGACCGATGTGTTTCCGCAACGAATTGCTCAGTGCGGTAAGACCGGTTGTTAGAAGTTTTCTTGGTTTTCCTCCAAGCGAAACTTAAAAGTAGGCCATTCCCCCAAAAAAATCCTTCAGGAAAGCAACCAACCACTATTAACTGGAGCTAAATCCAGACTTTTACCCTAACAAAGTCATTTTGACGAACTATAGCTGTTTCACTTCTTTATCAAGATTCCTGAACTCAATGACTAGGCTAGTCACGCTAGAGCAATTGCGATTATCCACAACAACAACAGCCACAAAATTATTGGAATAAAAGCGGGACATAGTGGTAAAGCAATTATTTTCATGATGATAAGTAATACCTCGAAAAAGAATTTTTCCATCTTCCAGAAAATGAAATTTTTGTTGGCAAAAAATGTTTGCAGAAGAAAGCTGAATAATTCTAGGAAATATTTTCAAAATTAAACTTCGCAAATACTTTAAATTTCTAAGAATGCCTTAAAATTTCGTTGAAAGAAAAATATAAGCGAGTAAACAATTAATCGAATAAAAAAGCAGGGATTCTATGAAAATATTTACAAAAACTAGCTAACAACTTCAACTAAGACATTCCTTCTGAACTCTCGACGCGTGCATCTGCCATTTTCTTGTCCCGTAGCCATAACAGCAGAACTGTTGCCACAGAATTTATCTGAAAAATGCCGGCATCAAAAGCGATGAGGCGTTCACGGAAACGCAAAGAAAGGGAATGGAAAAATTCTTTTTGAAGAAGAACACACTTTTTTCCCGCTTCCACTCTTACTGTTATTATACAAAGATAGCCTTCTTTTATTCTTTTCCGGTTGCGTTTGAACCTTCGCGATCCAGAAAACTTCTGAGGCAACTCAAGCAGACAGTGACCAACTCCAAGATTCGAAGAGAACACAGAGGAAAAATGGCGGGAAAACCAGGGGAAAGATAATTGCATTAGGTAAGCTCTCGTCTTGGACCATTGGGCTGAGAAAGACGTTAGGAGATACTTAGCAAATGATTGCAGAATTCATAAAAGGGGGTCTGAATTTGTTAACTGGATTAAGCGCCATAAATAGCTTCGTTGATCGTCACGGTTACGGAAGTAAAAGGTATGAAGAAAAAGGAAAAAGCTGCGTCAAGAAGTGGAAGGAGGTTCTTTCAGATCGATGCCAATTTTTATCGTGTTCACTTGAAAGAATACGTCGGCTCGTGTCTTTTCAATGTTTGCAGACCCCTCGGAGGAACAATGCCATCACGTGATTATATCAGAAAATATTTGTCGTCCGTTTTAAGCGCGTTAATCTCGCCGTAATTGAGTTTCGATGTAACTGCTTAATAATTTTGTATATTAAAACGTGCGAGAGATTTCCATCATATTCTAATTTTCCAGCTTAATTATGATTGACGATCTAATTTAATAACTATCAGTGTTGAGACATTCTTTTTTATCTTGTAAAGTACCTGAACTGAATGTGTAATAATTTTTGATAAGTAATAATTGGAACTTAATCTGCCAGAATTGAGGAAGTCCTGCGTAAAAATACATAAAACAAAACGTGTTACAACATTGACAATCGGCCAAAATTGAGGAAGTTCTGTGTAAAAATACATAAAACAAAACGTGTTACAACATTGACAATCTGCCAGAATTGTGGAAGTTCTGTGTAAAAATACATAAAACAAAACGTGTTACAACATTGACAATCTGCCAGAATTGAGGAAGTTCTGTGTAAAAATACATAAAACAAAACGTGTTACCACATTGACAATCTGCCAGAATTGAGGCAGTTCTGTGTAAAAATACATAAAACAAAACGTGTTACAACATTGACAATCTGCCAAAATTGAGGAAGTTCGGTGTAAAAATACATGAAACAAGACGCGTTCCAACATTGAACCCGTTCTTTTGTCTTCATAAATACCACCAGGGGAGGGGTCATTTGAAATATGGAGATGAGAAGCCACCGGATAAGTAAGCTGGGCCTCGCTTCCCTGGCGGATACAATATGGTGGTGTTGCTTGTTTGAGCCTAGCGCCGATTGCGGCTCGTACCCATGTCTGCGGAGTCGTTGCATATGCCACTCGTAATGGGGGCTATTATGCATTCGGCTACAGAGCTCTTTATAATTGTCGCGGCGGCCTGTCATTCAGTTATACCCGGATGCTTAGGAACAGCGAGATTTCTCTTTATGCTTACATCTGCAACAGTTTGAGAGAAAAATGCACTTTGAGTTTTTAAAGGACAGCGAATCCTCTTAAGCAGGTAGCTCGTTAGTACGCCGTTCTGAATTGGTTTCAATTCACTCTTATTTATTTCAATGTTAAAATATGTTTTATAGAGTTGCGGTTATTTTATAATGTTTCGCCTACTCTTAACATCCAACTCACAGATCCTTCCTTTTTGAGAAAAGTGAATTTTTTTAGGTACAAAAGAATTAACCAAAATGGCATGTGCTCTCATGCCAGACAACTCGAGATCTTCTCAGTCTTGAATAGAGTAATAAACAGGCGATTGACGAATGGATTGGGATTTGTTTTTATTTTTATTTTTTTGGCGCAAGAGACATCATTCGCTAAACTGCGGATGTAAATGGTTAAAAGTAAATCTAATAACATCAGTAACAAAATTGAACCTTCTAGCAGGCGCGCTAAAATATTTCACACGAGCGGGCGCGTGTCGTACTTTTTACGACACAATAATTTTCTTCGTTTTTACTATGCCAGCTGCAAATTATTTCATAATACTAATCAGAGACACGTCAGAAAAGCAAATATTTTCATCAAGAGTGAAAATTAATTTTAACATTATTTGCAAAATCTAAAATTGTACAGAAATCAGAGAAAGTAATGAGATTTAATAATATTATTTTATAAAAAATGTATTAAGCAATATATAATAAAAAAAATTATAATGCAAACTAAGATTGTACAACACAGTCTTTCTTCTTAGTTTCTAATCTTTGTCCTTGCATATGAAACATTGAACATTTGATAGAGTGACGCTTACAAGTACACTATATATTGTACCTACTGCATTTCATGGATTTTGAAGATCGTTTTCTTTCTTTCAAGCAAGAACTCCAAGTTCTTCTTCTCAATTCTGGTCGCAGTTCACTTGCTTTTTCAGATTGTGATATATAATTTAAACTTAAAGACATGATAAGGCATATGGAGTAGTGATGTAATTTTTCATAAGACTGAAAGTTAAGTTTTTCAAGAAAAATTCTTCGGCTTGATGGATTACTGGCCGGCTTATTACATATTAAATATATTTAATAATGTAAAATTAAATATTAAATCGCCCCAATCCGCACTGGTTTTATAATTACCAAACTGAAACGTTAAGACGTGAAAAAAATTATTCAAGTTACACGAGCGGGCGCGCTGCATAAAATTTACGACAGAAGCATAAAACAGTAGCAAAACACCTTGAAACTGGGACAAACCCATTTAATAATAAAGAGAGGGGTCGCATGAAGTAATAGCAATGACTTTTAGACAGTTTCGACTCCGAATAAGAAAACAGGGTATGAATAATCCCGGTTGTCGTAAAATTTGCACAGACGAAGGTTAAGTGAACAGAAATTATTTAAGCAAATGAAAATGTAAATAATAAATTAAATTAATTGGCATAATTATTTGATAAAACCCCAAGTAATGCAATCAGAAAACGAATTTAGATGTATTAAATGGAAGGGGAAAAATGAATATCTTTTAAGAAATTAAAAATGTTTGGAGGCGTTTTTCACCCACCAAGTAGGGATGGGAAAAACTTACCGGCTTCTTTGTTTCGGTTAACCGGTTTTTCTGTTGTTTTTTGTCCCGGTTATAACCGGTTTTTTTCATATACAATAACCGGGTAAGAAAACGAATCGGAAGATAGGTTCGATTTTAGGTTCGATTAGACCACCAAGTTATGAAGCTTTGAATTTCATCATCTTAGGCCAGTCAGCGACAACCGCTTCCTAGAGGCGTTTGTTGGTTGGCGGATTACTGAAAGAGTCCTTCTGGGCAGATTAATATTGGCCAATGGATTGATTTCTTGTATAAACAATATTAATAAAAAATTTTGTCTACAAACGGCGTTTGTTTTCTTATGAAAAAAAATGAAAACAAGTTATTTTGAGCGGTTATAACCGCCTGGTGAAAAAACACGAATAACCGAAAACCGGTTATTTTGAGCGGTTATAACCGTCTGGTGGAAAAAACATGAATAACCGAAAACCGGTTATTTTGAGCGGTTATAACCGCCTGGTGAGAAAAACATGAATAACCGAAAACCGGTTATTTTCGCAATATCCGCCATCCCTACCACCAAGTTTCGTAATGCCATAGATGATGAATGCAAAAAGTGATCAAAATGAGAATTAAAAAAGTACATTTGATGAGAATATGATTTACAGTAAAATCCGTATTACACGAGGGACACAAAGGTTCCCTCTCTCCTAAGATGAGATATATGTGAACGAAAAGCGTATGTCTTATATGGGGGTTTGTAGGACATGCACGCATCGCGAATATGGAAAGGAGAGGTCGTGGCTTGGAGTAAATTTATATCGAGTTCTTTAGTATAGATAATGGAATGATGAAGAAAATGTAGAAATCATTCCATAATTTTTATAAAATGCTTCATTCCATAATAAGGATTCCCCGTTTCGAAGTTATAAAAAATACAGCCACAAACCTTGACATTTACTTTATCTACGATTTGGCGTTCACACAATTTAGTGCCAAAAAATTCCAAAATGGTCATGGGCTTGAAGTAACTAAATTTTCATTTAAAAATGTTGAACCCAATATCTTTTTATCTGTAATCTTCTGTCTGGCGCAATACAAATGCTAAAACGTTCAGGAGCAACTCATCTGTGAGGTTAAAAGTTAAATTTCTGCTTAGGCTTAAGGAAAAGCTTATCAAACTGAACTATTCGGTGATACAACACTATATTTGCGTTTGTAAACAACTTTTTCGCATTTCCTTGCAATTTCAACTAACAAAATGTCCAGGAATTCAAGAGCGAGTTGGAGTTTGTTCTCCCGTAAGTTTACTTATCAATGACAACTGTTGTCGATGACTGAAGACATTTTTGAAGCAATATATTTGAAATAAAGATCAATATCATTGTATTAGTGGCTGGGACACAGATATACAAACTTTTGCAGTTATATAAAAAGAAATATTGAGAAAAATTTGGAAAATCAAAAATACAAAAGCAATCGGGCGCAACTCACCTACCAGATTAACGTGCCTCTCAAGAACATCAAAAGAGCACTAGAGAAAAAATTACGGTACCCTAGTGTGAGGAGTAGGGAGGCAGGAAGCTACTGGAAGTCCCACATCTTTCTCGATAAAACTCGCTCTTAGGCACAAAAAAATACGGGTGCTTCATCTCACAGATTAGACGCGTCCGACGGAAGGTCCTGCGAAGACTCTACTGAATGATGAAGAATACTGAATGCTAAAATGACCGACAGCTCTTCGCTTTGAGAAATATCAATGTCAATGGCTTTTCATGTACGTATATGAAACATCTCAATAAAATTCGTTCATTAGTGGACAAAAAATAAGCCCCACAAATAACAATGTTCATTATTTCTCTACTGAAAGGAAAAAGCTAGTCTGTGTGTATAGATATAACAAAAATAAACCCCACAAATAACTATGTTCATCATTTATGCTGAAAGGAAAAAGCTAGTCTGTGTGTATAGATATAACAAAAATAAATCCCGCAAAGAACTATGTTCATCATTTCTACTGAAAGGAAAAAGTTAGTCTGTGTGTATAGATATAACAAAAATAAATCTCATAAATAACTATGTTCATCATTTATACTGAAAGGAAAAAGCTAGTCTGTGTATACAGATATAACAAAAAATAAACCCCATAAATAACTATGTTTAGCATTTATGCTAAAAGGAAAAAGCTAATCTGTGTATATAGATTAACACTTTTTGAAAATCAGCAAGGAAACGCTTCACAGATAATCGTTTCCCAAAATCATGTAAAGTACTAAGAAAACTGTAATCCATCTTGATAGCACTATTTCTTGTTTGATCCAAGTATACCACCGTTTTATTTGGTGTTAGGCATTCAAACCAAAACTTTGCATACATAATTTTAACGATTTCTGAACCAGAATATTTGGCGGTGGATAGTTTGAGATTTTTATAAATTATGATCATTCTTTAAAAAGTAACATGAATGTTTTTTTTCTGGCTCTTACTTGTTAAGATCTTAATTTACTAATTAATTATCCATATTAGATTAACATAACTAAGAAAATCTAAGTGATTTTGTTTTCTTTTAAATTAATAGCTACTTTGATTTAATTACAGATTTAAATATCAAAATTCTCTACTTCGAATCGGACACATGAAGGTATGCGAAAGGGTTAAATTTGACTTGATAACTTCAGAAAATAGTTAGCATTTCACACAAATCCTAAATACAAGTTTTCAGGTATAACTGTTCTTTCAAAACATATCAGAAAAAAATATTTTAATGCATTATATTTCCTAAAGTTAAATTTTGAACTCTGTTTTCCAAAGCAAACTACATGAACTTAGGTAGCAGTTTATAAAAGTGAACCAGATATTCATAAAACAGGATTATTTGCCGGTTGAATAACTGCATTTAATAATATATTTCCTCTAAATGAAGAATCTTCTTCAGGGGAATCAATACCCCTATACCACCAATGTTCAATTGACCATTTTATATGTACCTTTTCTCACAATCTATTATAGATACATGTTTGAAATATTTTATACAGTTTACGTAGACATTTATCTCTATACTGAAGTGAAATACTTACATAAATAAAGCTTGGCATTTTTTAAAAACATTTTAACTGAATGTCACTGTGATTCTTTGAGAACAATGCCGTTTTCTAACACGAGATCAGAAATATTTTTGTAATATAAAAAAAAAATTCGCATCAATATATACATTTATATGTATAGGATAGGTGGTAAAATCTCAAGAGCATATGTAAAGTAGATTTTGAGAAAAGGATGCACGCACTTTGAAAAAATACCATTTTGAGATAATTTAAGTTAAAGGTATAAATCTTGTCTTGCATTAATCTGTTTACATTTTTTAAAGTTTATTTTAACTTACTTCTAAAATGAACACGAACAAAAGACTTATATCGTTAGAAAGGTCTTGCAATGGAGATTTCAAATATATAAAAATTAAAAAAAGCGAATTTTTGAAAGTATATTGGGTACTGACTCCTCACAAGGTTACCTCCTCAACCCTTTTCTTTATTTGAAGTATATTGGAAAAGTTTTGATAGTATTGAGACTTAACAATCATATAAAGTCATCTTCAGGAGAAAAAAAATCATTTTGATCTGCTTGTTTAGTTGAAATTTAAATTTTTTAAAGAAAAATTCAATTTTTAAAATCCCTACTACTTTTTCAAATATGAATATTTTAGCTTCAAACTTTATTTGTGGATTCACTGAAATATATTACACAAAACTGTGTATGGATTTTAAGGCGTATCTAATATTTGTTTAAATATAGATATTTTACTGAATTATGTGGTGAAAATGAGAAAATTTAGCAGTACCTCATTTTATATCTTGCATGCAAAAAAACTAAGCAACTGAATGCTTATTGCATGCACAGATTTATTATATATATAATGATAAATGTGTTCGTAAAATTTGAAAGCTCTATCTTCAAAGGGAAAAAAGCCTTATCATTTTGAAAAAAATGAAAGTGCAGAAAAGTTTACATGGAGAAAAAGCCATTTAAAGTTGTCATTTGCGCATTTTTTTCATTAGTCATCGTAAATATAAATCTAAATAATTTCTGAAATATTGAAGGTAAAAATTTGAAATTTTGATACAATAAGTAGATAGATAAAAGCAACGAAATAAGCCAATGAAATGAAAATTGTTATTTTGGCCATTTTTGGGGTAATGTAATCCCTTAAATAAATTTGTATAAAACTTAATAAAAAGCGCGTATGAATATCTCAATTCATAGTCCATCCATAGTAAGAAAAAATAACTTATCATCACAATATAGATACAGTCGACGCTCGTTATAACGACCACTATTATGAAGACCATTCCATTATAACGACCAGTTATAAAATCCCCAACTATGTTTCCCTATGCACTATGTTATTTTACTTCCGTACAGTGTCGTCTAATCCCAATACAACGTCCGAATGCAGCGAACACTCTTCCCGGTATTTTTCCAAAAAGAACATGTTTCTAAACGTAAATGACCTTGATTATTATATTGCCAAGCTTCGTAGATGTAGAGTCTTTAGTGTTACATTTCAACTTTGACAGGGGGAGAATTAACACTCACCACAGATCGGAAATTAGAATAGCCTAGAATAAAAAAAAAATGTTTCAAGTGCTATTGAGATTTTAATGTGACTTTTTTCTGAAAGGCAGAACATTATTTATCATCTTCAACTGAAATGGAAAATTATGTTCTGCAAAAATCACATATGTAGAAAAGACAAACAATCATTTCTGATTTTTCTTTTAGAAAAAAAAATGTTTTGTTATTTTTTACTTTAAAATCTGTTTAAGAAATATATTTTTAATTGATAAAATTTTATTTTTTATACCAGTGATAAAAAATAAGTTAAGTATTTAGTAGGGATCTCTTTAAAAATCGCCTATTTATATGCAACTGCTGAGCGTGCATGTGCACAGTTTTTAATTATATCCACTATAGCGACCACTCGTTATAAAGTCCTTTTGCTGTGGGACGCAGAGGATCGTTATAACGAGCGTCAACTGTATACCATTTCTCTAGAAACAGCAATGAAATGTTTCACAAGCAATCGCTGCCCAAAATGGTGTAATACGATGAAAACCGTAATTAATTTTGACAGCATCCAGCATTTCTTCCCATCCAAATATGCAACCATTTCATTCGGTGCAATGCGCCCAAACCGAAAATCTCCATACATAATTTTTAAGAAATATACGTAGGTAGAGGAGGCCCTCCTATCATCTTCGAACCACCCATTGGTATACCCCACGAAGTTCTAGAGGAGAGCCGTCGTGGCGCTTAGCGTCCAAATTAATTTTCGGCCGGTCGTCACTCTACATAGTATTCCTAACCACTTACACAACAAGAGCACTCCAGAGTGATGAGGGGGATGATAGTCTGTGACGGGGCACCTCAAAATATTACACTTCCCTCGCCCACCCCCATGTCTCTCGCTTCCCTGTTTGCCTAATCGAATTACTCCGCAACCCAGGAGAGGGTGAAAATGATTAAATTTGCGGCCAGCCTCCAAAAGGGGGTGTCACCCCCTCTTTCATATATCCACTTTGTGGGCCTTCCGTGCATTTTATGTACGGTGGTAGAACAGTGGAACAGTGATGGAGAATTTCTAAATTGCTGTCGACATTGTTTCGCCCTGAAGCAAGAGCCTATTTGGACTTAGAGGGGAGGGGAGCTCTTCGATAGATCGGATAGAATCACCAGAAATCCCACTAACGTTGGTTTTTAGTACCGACAATATTTCATTCCAGAAGCTGCACATTGGGGCAATAGCTGCTGCCCTAGCTGCCTCGCCGTGCCATGATTGTGAGTAATCTAGAGAAAACCCTCGTGATTTTCAAAAACTTACGAGTTCTTATTATCTTCCGCGTCATAAAGTTTGATGTAGAGATTTTTTTTCAGTGGCGGAGATAAAGCATGGTTTTCAGTTTTAGATTTGATGCAAAACTATATTTCTTGTTTATCTGATCGCAATATATTGCCATTTTTATGTGAGATTTTTAAATTCCTATCAGCATTTGAAGGCTTAAATGGAATATTTTATAAAAAGAAAATTATTTTGTTTATGTGAGCATAATCATGATAAAATCTTTTCATAAAAGGAATTATTTTGATTTAACAGCTTGCTTAGTTATATATTTATTTATATAACTCTCACCGGCTTTATCTACGCAAAAGGGTGTAAGACGCTTATAAACGGAAGGGGAAGATTCAAATAAATATATATAACACCCGTAAAAAACATGTATCAAGGAGTAGAATTGAGTACCGAAATGTTCAATGAAAATTAAGTTCTAAGCACTGATATACATAGAACATTAAGATAATTTAGAATAACAAAACTACTAAGCTAAACAAAATATTAATAAAAACATAATAACAATTTATAAACTTAATAACAATAATAAAACAATAATATAACACAAAAGATAATTCAGAATATAAACCAGGAAAGCATAGATCAGAATAGAGAATACTTTATAATGTAAGAAATGATTTTCTATTAATTGTTAGACAAATTGAAGGGAATTCATTCGAATATATTTTCATCGCGTGAAGGACAAAAGTTGAGCAGCCATGTATGTTAATATTTATAATGTTTGTTAAAAGATATTTTTAACGAATAAAAGCATTATGTGGGTATATGTAATACATTGCATTTGTATATGTTATACTCTTATCTCCTTTTTCTCCTCTCTTTAAGGTGCCATTTCATATGACGTCACAAACACAACTGCGCATGTCCTCTAGCATCTAACTGCTCATTGTGTTCCATTATGCTCTGGTCCTCATCTCTATGCTCTGTCTTCTCAGACATGATCTTTAATTTCAAGCGACATCACAATCTCCTGATAACGGTAACAGCGAAAGTCAATCCAATATTTAACTACTCTTTGCAGTATGATGTCAAGTCCTTTTTCCTCCTTAAAAATAACAGATGTATTCCTAAATTAAATTGGATTAGACACAAAAAATCCTGTATTTCAAGAGAACATGGATATTATTGACTTATTAGAGTATAGTTCAATACGATTCTACGTTTACTAACTGCTCATTGTGTTCCATTATGTTCTGGTCCTCATCTCTATGCTCTGTCTTCTCAGACATGATCTTTAATTTCAAGCGACATTCCAATCCCCTGATAACGGTAACAGCGAGAGTCAATCCAATATTTAACTACTCTTTGCGGTATGATGTCAAGTCCTATTTCCTCCTTAAAAATAACAGATGTATTCCTAAATTAAATTGGATTAGACACAAAAAATCCTGTATTTCAAGAGAACATGGATATTATCAACTTATTAACGCGTGGTTCAATACGATTCTACGTTTACTAACTGCTCATTGTGTTCCATTATGCTCTGGTCCTCATCTCTATGCTCTGTCTTCTCAGACATGATCTGTAATTTCAAGCGACATCACAATCCGCTGATAACGGTAACAGCCAAGGTAAAAGTCAATCCAATATTTAATTACTCTGTGCAGTATGATGTCAAGTTCTTTTTCCTCCTTAAAAATAACAGATGTCTTTCTAAATTAAATTGCATTAGACACAAAAAAATCCTGTATTTCAAGACTTTATCCTGTATAAGACTTTTAAAGTTTCTCTTTGAATCACAAGTACTCTATATGCAAAAAATTGTCCGTTTCCTTCGGCAAAAGAATCATTAAAGATAAAAGAATCATTTAGGAGTTTTATATTTATTGATAGGAAAACTTCTTTGCACTAAAATTGTTTCTCATCAAATTGCCATGCAATTAATGTCACTGAATCATACCGGTTCAGTGTCATTAATTGCAGTTAAATACCTGGCATCACTATAATATTTGTCAAAACGAATTATTTTCATATAATTTCGATTTTGATTATCAATCGAACACTCTGAAACATTTTATATAGTTTACATTATTAGACTAGTTGCATTATTTTATCTAGTTATTACATTAAACTTGTTGCAACTTTTCAAAAAGTCCTAGACGTGAAAGCCATACATAAAATACGTGAGACGCTTACATATCAAAAACAAAACAAAAATATATAAATTAAGTTCTTACTGTACCCCATTTTTTAAGGTAAAAACTCCCCATCCGGGATGGTAAAAAAATATATTAATAATAAAAAAGACACTTGTTCCTTTTCTTGACCCAGGCCTCAGGTGATTCGGAAACAAGGCAGCAAAATTAAAATGAAAAATAACAAGTTTCGGAAAACTACTTCGGTTACGGGAAGAATGGAGAATGCAAGTTTGGGAAAGAAATAAATAAAAATTTTCATCAATCGTTCCAGATCGAATTGAAAACGGCTGAATTTGAGGAGCAATGGGAAGGGGGTGCAACTCCCAGACCTATTCACCAGAATCCCACAACAATCTGAGGGAGGAATCTCGAGCTCCAGTTAAAGTGGCTCAAGTCAACTTTCAACAATAGGATTTTTTAAGCCTAGATTTCTTTTCCAGTTGAGAAAAAGTTAATTTGGAAATTCTTGAACCTCACTCAATGAAAGTGGATGTTTTAAAGTTTAGTTTTTGAATTACTTAGGTGTTATAATATCCAATTAAACCTGCTAAAATGTGAATTGCGTTATTTATATGATAGCGGTATTCCCAAATACTTGATACGGGAAATTGAGAAAAGTCGAAATTTGATTAGGGTAAACTTTAAGAGATGAAAGAATCTGCGAAGACATTTTAATATAAAATTGTATGCAAATTTCCAAACCCTAAAAATTTGCTTTAAAATAAAATTTATATGATAGCGGTATTCTCAAATACTTGATATGGGAAATTGAGAAAAGTCGAAATTTGACTAGAGTAAACTTCAAGAGATGAGAGAATGTGCGAAGACATTTTAATATAAAATTGTATGCAAATTTCCAAACCCTAAAAATTTGCATTAAAATAAAATAATATTATTTTTGTTTTGCAGATTAAGCATTTATAATAATTTTTTTCAAGTTATCATAAATATGGTCACCACCAATGACATATGCTTGTCAGCGTAAGGCAAAAAAAGTTTACATTTTGGAATGTGCCAACTACTTTCGGGTTTTAACTCTATGAACCCGGCTAGAGTGAGAATTCCATTGCCTCAAAACTTGGAGTGAATTTTCGCTCACAAAAACAGAATGGAATCGTCACGTTCTTTACAGAAATTCCAGGAGGTCGACACCTATGGTTGCCCGATCAATTGTCAACAAATAAAGGAACTACTTTTTCCCTAAAAAAATTCACCCAGGTGCCCGAAACCGCCTGAGTCCGGCTTCTGTCGAACGGGCGGTTTGAGGCGGGATAGGGCTCATAGGGTTAAGCAAATATTTGATAGGGTTCTATATAGACTTGAGAACAGTTTTGTACCCAAGATAATTCATAATGATGATAAAAAGAAATCAAGGTTAGATCGCCAACTTATTGGTGACACCTCAGTCAAACCATCTCTTTCAAAAATTGTGTATAGATAATGGGACCGCCCATTATTAATGAAAACGTTGTCGATTTTTAACTACAGTTAAAATCAAATCTGGAAGTAGCTCTTTCAGGAAAATCCATTACTGTTGCTAGAGAATTGAATTTGTAACATATATGGAAAACTTTTCGGCAATATCTGCCCATAAATTTACAAATTATTACTTCTGATGAGGACGTTGTCTTGTAAAATGTCAGTTAGAGTGTGTGCAATTATAGTAGGAATTAACAATTCGATACTTACAAACAACTTATATCGATCTTTTGCCCTTACATATACAAATAATATATCTAATGAGGATGCATGCGGGTAAAATGTAGGTTATAGTGGGCTGGTAATGACTATTGCACAATTCAGTAGCTACCTCACTTGTAAAATAGTCCAAATTATGAAAACATATTCATTATGAAGTCCAATCGTTATTAAAACTGACTACATTTTACTTTCTCGCACACGAAGAGAAAGTATTGTAAACGTCAAAAAATTCGAACTCGAGATTTTGATGAATCTCCAAGTTTTAGACTTCCCTTAGTCCGAAAAACACAATTTTAATTTATGTTTGTCTCTCTGCTTGTCTGTCTGTCTTTATGTCTGTATATATATCTGTGCGTATGTCTATCTGCCCGTGTTCATATGAACACGATAACTCAGAACCTTAAATAGATAGATGGATAAAATTTGGTGCACAGTTTTATCATCAAGATTATAGGTCGTACCAAATTTTGGACCAAATTTGTCAAAGGATTGACTGTCTGTCTCTATATTCGCATGCGTGTGAACACGATAACTCGTAATCGCAATGTCTTAGATAAAAAAAATTGGTCTGTGGTCTTCTAACCCTAATTGTAGATCTGTGTCCAATTCCGGATACAACAGCTTGTAAAATTCGGGGGTTTTTTGTCATATCGGGACGCAAGGCCATATTGTGTAATGGCGCATTTTACTTTCGCTTGGCGTATTTTACTCCTGCTTGGCGGTTTTTTTTATTTCCGCTTATTTAGGAAGTATACGAGAAAGTCTAGTGGAGATCACTCTCGCTAGTTATCCTAGGGAATTTCATCTATTTTCGCTGCCTAAAATATTCTGTGAATGAAATTGTTGTAATTTTGAATCG
Source organism: Araneus ventricosus (assembly GCA_013235015.1). Lineage (NCBI taxonomy): Eukaryota > Metazoa > Arthropoda > Arachnida > Araneae > Araneidae > Araneus > Araneus ventricosus. The sequence continues at coordinate 471,406 of BGPR01000115.1, forward strand.
TGCAGAACTCGCAGTGCAACTTATGGCCTTTTATTAAATAGATAGTTCTGTAGTACATTCTGTCGGATCGTCTACTTCTTGCAAAATGCTTTCATTCTATGATGACACTCGAACATTTCCTGTTCAACCTTTATAAAGTGTTTTTCTTCCAAAGAACTCATTTGAGAAAGCTAGCAGTGCAAATCCAAAAAAATTGCATAATTCCTCTTTCGTCTAATAAGGAAAAATTTAAGATGCATTTTTAATGCAATCTACTATTAACTTTGGAAGCACTATAATTTAAAAATTATAGCTTCTCAATATATTCAAAAATATTATATAAAATATAAAGGTAAATATGTGTGTAACATTGTATAATAATAAATATAAATTCTGTATTAACAGAAACCTGTTTCCTATATTTATAATATCCATATTTGCTAATATTTTTTAGTTTAACTTGATTGTTATGGTTCTTCACGAAGATTCAATAGGTTAACCTCATTAGGGCTATTTCAAGGGTGACCTTGTAATTTTGGACTATGAACGGATGACGAGGGTCATAGCTGAGTCATTACCTCCCTCTCCTAGCCTTCACGTCACAAAAAAGGGAGGACGATTGATACCAGCATATTTAACATCGCCAGGTGCTAGGACCGAGTATACGTTAGATCGTTGGTGCATTTGAATCTCGAACACGCGAACTTTCAGTTTCAAAGCCTAGACTGTGCCACCAGGCCACTACGGCCCTTAACGTTTGTTGGAGGATTAATATTGCAGATAAACTGTTTTATTTAAATTAATTATTTAAAATTCAAGAGGATTTATTGTTTAACATTATTTCTTTCGAAACGTCATCGATATTTAAATGACGTCAGCGGCGTAGCGAGGGTAAGTGGCGCCCGAGTCATATTACTATTTTTTCACACACCCCGTCCGTCATCACCAGTGACGGCGCCCAGATCATGATATTTTTTAGCCCCTTCATCGTATTTGAGTTTAAAAAGTGATATAAAGGAATTATCGTTTTGTCACCATGGCCAGTGGCGTAGCGAGGGTAAGTGG
>BGPR01000115.1:500363-513013 GCA_013235015.1 Araneus ventricosus
ATTGGTGGAAAAGAAATGCCATGCCCCTGGGGCCATCTGTTTTAACCTAAAAGAGACTAGAATAGGTAACCTCAAAAATTTTCTCAAGAGATTACAGGTCTTATATATTCTGATTACTTGAAAGGGGACAGTGGCCAGGCGACCAGGGGGAAAGGGGGTATAAGTGCTCCGGGCGCCAAACTCAGAGGATGCCATGGTGACAAAACATAAGTCCATTCATGTCATAAAGTGGTAGAAAAGCAGTGCCATGCCCTGGGCGCCATCTGTCTTTTCTAAACCATTGAAGACGACTGGGGGCGAAAAAATCATGGTGTGACCCGGGCGCCAGTTACCTTTGTCACGCCACTGAAAGGGGAGATGAGACTTTTTGTTTCCCTGCTTTCTCTTAAACGCTTATCTTGACAAAAATTCTTGGATTACGGTAATATATAATCTAAAAGTTAATTAAATAACATATACAAATAGAAGGGATGCAACAAAGTTGCTCAGTATGCGAAGCAATCAAAACATCAGTCCTATATTGTATAATCACGAATACATTAAACACTGCGATCAAACCATTAAAAATTCCCACTTTCTGCAACGGCTCATTTACGAACTTATTCCCAATACATCCCACGACTGATGTTCTCGCTCACTCCTCATCAAAGCAGTTGAAGGCATCAATTTGCATTTCGAAAAAGCGGGTTTTCTCGAACACCTGTTGGATGTTCTTTTCTGTGCGATTGTTACCTGTCCTTTGCTTAATGGAGGCCATTACGAGTCTCTTCCACTGTGCATTCGTGCAACCGTTTCAGATGCCCGAGACACGTTTCACGTTTTGTTGGCACGAAAATTTACCGTATTTAATTTTCGTAAGCTCTGTATGTAAAATATATTAACCTGATAAATCAAAGGAATCGTTCAAGAAATGTCTCGCTGGAACTTCTAATTGGTATCCCGGATGTCTCGCAACTGATAAATTGGGTTATTAGCCAAGATTCAGCAGTCATCCCGAGTAGGCTTATGTAACTAAAAGCGGCTTTATCCCGGTTTCTATTAGAATCCTGTTCTTTATCCCCTCTGAAGAATTCAGAAATGTTTCGTAAACAAGCGGAAGCTCGCACTCTAATGAAGTATACGAAGGAATTTAAATTCCAATAAAGCAATTAGGAAGTCTGAATTTTGAAATATGAATGTATATAGTATATTTAACGGATAAATTCGTAAAGCAAGCGTATTAAATTGAAGTTGTTTATAAGCAAAAATACCTTATTTTGAACAGTTTGCAGCAGTTATTCTCAACTTACAGGACTCAATCTCAAAAAGGGACGTGAATACACAGTGGCGTTGCGAAGGAAAGGAGACAAGGAGGGGTGGGGATGTTCAGTTAATTCAGGTGTAAAGGAAATAAAATGTTGATGTAACTTATTAAAATGAAATATGATGATGATGAGGCGAAAGTGGTTATGTAGCGGATGAAACTTAATCTATCTACACTACTGAGTAGATAAATTAATCTATACTTGCGTTTCAAATGCTGTACCAGCTGATTTATTTTCTTTGAGTACGAGCTGATACTGCTGTTTGTATCTCCAAATTAATAAAAAAATTAGTCACCTGTATGGGTTCCTAATCATTCTGCCGTCTAGTGTCAAACATCCTCTTGTTGGTATGGCGTGGGAATTAGGAGAGAGAGTCGGTTCAAATGTCGTATTCGTTATTTGACTAATGAGGTTTGTCTTAAAATAGCCCTCATGTTACTTCAAAATGAGACTTTGATATAAATAAAATAAAATAAATCGTAAACAAACAAAAACTGGTTTGTGAGCAGAAACTTTCCAAGAGTGACGAGAAATATACAATTCGTATAACTGCGGAGGAGAAGCAGCGCTGGTTTCCTCGAAAAGTTAAAAAATTTCTAGCAATTTACCGTTTAGTTTATACACTTATTTTATTTGCAATAAGTCCCAGTAGCACGGAGATATTGTACAATATTATATGATATTGAACAATATTCGCAATATTGTACAATATCATATAATATTATATAATATCGAACAATATTGTACAATATTGTGCATGCGACATGTTGTGCCACCTGACTTAATTTGCTTTATTCCAAAGTTCTCAAGAAAAGTCTTTGCCTTCTATCCCAGGTGGTACAATATTGCGCGATATTGTTCGATATTATATAATATTATATGATATTGTACAATATTGCGAATATTTTTCAATATCATATAATATGTACAATATAAAGCTCACACGTCGATTTAGATTGAAACTGTTTTGTTTGCCAAACTGGAAACGCTAAGTAGCATAATGAAGCATAACTTCCATTTAATGCGATTTTAAAATTGAAAACATTCTTCGTTGCTTTTTGGTACTTTGACAAATCAGGGCCAGTAACAGCAGAATTCATTCTGAAACCGTTTCCTCCGATACTGTTACATTTTTTTTCTTTGAAATTAAGAATAGAATAAAATTATTTTTAATTTATGCAGTTAGGCGCGTTTGTAGCGCATTCATAAGAAAAATAAAATTTCAAAGCACATTAGCTGGCAAAGAGTCTTTCTTTTGGGTACATTATTGTCCAGCGAAAAACATTAAAGCATCTTTTTATAATCCACGAAGTTTAGGAACTGAATTTATTACAGCAATAATTCATTCGAATGCGCATGTTAAAAAAAAGAAAAATTAAAAGAATTTAACTGCGAATGAAAAATTAAAATTAAAAAAAAAAATTGTCGAGGATTTTATAATTGACGATGAAAAAATGAAGAAATTTCAAAAGAATGAGAATGAGATTGACTACACTACAGGGGAAAAGATTTTTCTAAAAATTGTTGCCAACAAAAGATTGCATAATAGAGCACATAGAATTTAAAAAAAAAATATTTCTCGACCCTTTAGAAATGTTCTTCTTTTCACTTCGGGAAAAAATCCTCATCCTTACGTTCATTTTTTTCTTTTTTCTCTCTCTATTGTTAAATTTACATCACTTCTTTTTTTTGGAATAAGAAAAGCACATCAAAAATAAAATCAAGCTGTATCAATCAATGTCAATGAATCTTTTTTTATTTCAAATCCGAAACAACATTATTGTTCAAGATACTCTTGAAATTATAAGGGACAACAAGAGATGCTATCAACTGATGTTTTTATAACTTTTTCAAGCAATATTCAGATGATGCATTTCATAATAGTTACATAAATTGTTTAATTATACGCTCTAACTTAACTGCATAAAGCAGAAATTTCTTAAACAGGCGATGCTTCATTTATTTATATTGGTAGTAGAGGGAACTTTTTCTATTTTCGCAAAAAAAGTTTGCTAACCCCAGGTGGCACAACTGGCTGCATAATATTGTACAATATTGTTCGCTATTATATAACACTAGAAAATCACCTGTCATGGTAGGACCGGTGCAAATTGCGTCTTCATTCGAGAGATTTCCCGTCAAATTTGACGTGTTTAGATAGATATATATACGAGAGAAGTGTTTAACATTGATTGAAAACAAATAAAATAAACATATGTTTTATGACAGGATTTTTTTTATTTGCATATTATTTACATATTTCTTTATTCAAAAAACTTCTTGGTAAACAACATTCCGTGTGAAGTATTTTTCGTTGCTTAACAATTTTATTATAGTTCAATAACCATGAAATTATCAGCTTGTCAAACGTAAGTCAAAAATTAAAATTTTAAAGGAATACTTTTTCGAAATTCTAATCAAAACAAAGAACTTCGCTGCTTATCAAACGTTGCCAAAAACATTATCAAATTATATCATCACGATTGCAATAAATAGTCAAATGCATCGTGGCGTCCAAACTATATCACGCTCATGATATATCACTGAAGTAATTTACTACTTTCTATTGGAAAACGGAAATTAATTTAATATATATGATAAACATGATTTAAAATTTCTCGGGAACTATTGATCATAGCGAGATAAATTTCATATCAATCGATAGAAAATTTTATTTCACTATTTTAGAGCTATTAAATTTGAAATCAGAAAGACAATTACACTTTTAAATTTAAAATTACTGAAATTTAGGTTATCCAACAATGAAATAATGCTGTTTACCATCTCGCAGTGCTATGGCGCGAGTTTTATTGTTGGTGATGTCAGAGCGTTACCGAGAGACAGATCTGGGCTATTATATTAGCATTTATATGATATTGTTCAATATTGCGAATATTGTTGAATATCGTATAATATTGTACAATATCTTTGTGCTACTGGGGACCCCAACGATTGAAATTCAATCCTAAATGAACTGATTTGAAATAAATGTTAATGCAATAATATATATAATAACAAAAATTTGATTTTTATCTTCTAATTCAAGATGTTTTTCTTAACATATTAACAATTATTAGAAATTCTGAGAGCAAACGAAGAAATGAGATTTCTCGCACCTGCATTTGGGGTAGTAGCCCTAAGCTTAAGAATTCGTACACTTATAATGTGAAATATTGAAGTCTTTTTTTTTTTTTTTTCATATCGTATTTTACCGTCTGAAAAAAGGACAAAAATATATAGCGTATCGTGAAAAAAAAACATACAGATAAATTTAATCTGAAATAAAGGAAAATTCGACCCCTGGAAATCACAAGAGAAATATTTACTTCCTTATTATCAAATTGAGTAATTTAATTGCTTTTATCAAAAACTGCTACAACATAACGACCCATTTTGATTTTGTATTTACTCTATATTTTTTATTGCGTTTGCTGCTGCATAAAAATAATTAATTTTTTCTGACTTTATTTGAAAATATTGTAAAATTTTACAGAATGGGTCAATATTTTTCCCAATTTTTATTTATTTATTTATTTTACCCAATTGGCAACTTTTAATTCAAAGTACGTAGTGCAGTATTTCAGCTTCTAATTCGGGATGCCATGCATTTATGTGAACGCTGTTGTTTCAAAATTTGTCAATTATTATTATTATTATATGAATAAAAATGTGAAAATCTTTAGACGAATATATATTATTAAAAATTTAATTGGGTTTATTTTTAGTATTATAATTTAAAAAATTACAGGTAAAGTATTGAGAAAAGAAAGTATAAGGAAGCTTTATGGATTATTTTTGGGTCTTTTTAAAAACTCTTTCCCCTATTTCTACTTGAGGCTATTAGATTTCCATTCCGATAATGGAAAGGATGTCACATTTCATATAATGACTAGTAGATGGCAGCACAGGTACTAAGGTATGAGAATTCAGATTGGAATGTTCTCACTTATGCGAACCGTGTTAAATCTTTCAACTTTCCCGATAGATGATAATAATAATAAAAACCGTAATCATATACGTAAAGCAGTTAATTTTGATTCTTTCTTAAAGAAATTGCAGTCGAATGAATTGTAATAATAGTTGTAATGAATAATGTTTTTTATCGTATAGATTATTAATGGCCGATATATTATAATCATTAAATGAAGGCAAAATTATTTATGAAGAGTGCAATATTTTCTGGAGAATGCAGCAATATTTAAGTTCCGAAAAATGGAACAAAGGTAGTAGGAGAAAATTAATACGATTATGATATGAGGCCTGGAAACGAAACTTGGGCTGATACCATGGCTTGATTATCAAATAGGCCAAATAGACTGTAGGGATTTAGTTCACGGGCCGAGTTTAATTTGCGGTATTTTCAGGTAAAATGATTTTGCACTTTCATTTGAATTACAAGGTCGAATTCGAATATATTCAAATTAAAATCAAGTTCAACTCAAATTTCAAAACATTGTTCTAGGGATTTTTTTTATATGTTTTCAAATTCGCTTGGTCCAATTTTCAAATTCATGCAGCTCACTGTTTTTACTTTCTCGTATACGTATCTCGTATTGTAATCGTCAAAAAATTCGAACTCGAGATTTTGACGAATCTCCACGTTTTAGACCTCCTTGAGTCCGAAAAACACAATTTTGGAATTATGTTTGTCAGTGAACACGATAGCTCGAAAACTATTAGAGCTACGGGGATGAAATTTGGTATGTGGTCTTTAAACATAATTTGTAGGTTTCTTTCAAATTTTGGACAAAATCCGTCAACGGGAAGTCTGTCTGTCTGTATGTCCGAAGTCAGACGAACACCATAACTCAAAAACTTGAATAGCTAGATGGATAAAATTTGGTACACAATTTTATCGTCATGAATGTAGGTCCATATAAAATTTTGGGCCAAATCCGTCAAATGATTGACTGTCTGTCGGTCTGTATAATCGCATACTTGTTAAGCATGTTTTGAAACATGCCGTTTCAAAACAAATCTGCATGCGCATGCGTACTGGTTACAATCTCTGGTACCAAACGGGAGGATTACGTCACTTTGTCCTTGAGACGGAGTTTTTGATAGATTCGTTTTATCTCCTGTTTTGTTTTCGCTCGCTCGTATTAGCGGAGCTTGCTGGAGTGTGATGGAAAATAAATATTGCTAAGTTTTAATACATAGGCATCTCTTTTAATATGATTCTTCACTTAAATATTTTGCAATCACTATAATCTGCAATGAAAAACCTTCTGATATTCGTTGCATTCTGGATTACAGTAGCTTCGATTTTTTTTTATCCACGCAAGGGGAGGGGAAATGGCAAATTTTTGAGCAGTATACGAGAAAGTTTAGGGTTCCCACTGGTCACTCCCACTGGTTTCCATTTGGTTCGCCGTCTAGTTCACAGGTTAACAACTTTAGCAAACTTTTATTTGAGTATTTAAATTCCGTTACAAAAGTTTTTAATTTTTTCTATTTTGTTTAAAATTACTTTTTAATATAAATTTTAATTTTTTATGCGCGAGATATTGTACTCAACTCTCCTGAAGATAAACCGGAATTTAAAGTTTTGTTATTTCAATATGTAGTATCATTTGCTGCTAAAAGAGACTTTTACTAAGCTATTAAGATCTTTTTCATTTGATGACAGCAATCTTCTATCGCTTTCAAAATTGTTTATTAAGCCTTTTAAATTTTTTTTCCATCCATATGTACACAAAATGTGTTTATATCTATTTTTATATTCATTCCTTCTAAACCGGGGCTTTCTTGAAAGTATTTTTGCATTTCTACTGTATGAAGTTTATACGAACATTTTTGGATATCTTATGTGTGTATAGGTATGTGTATATACACGATTAAACTTAAATCGGTTGTGGCACAGATAACTGGAGAACCGATTGAAGACTGTTTTAGGTGAGGTGAAATAGCTAATCGCTACGCTATGAGATCTCGGTGCGTTCTAGCGAAAAATTCTAGAATTAGAGTTTGTATCTCAAAAACTAAAGGCTCTACTACCAAAAGCTCATTTACAAAAGTGTAGAAAAATATCGATTTAGTACGAAATCACGCATTGCGTACCTTAATGCTAAAGAGAGAACACGTACGAAGTTCGTGTGTTTGTTCCCGATTTCCAACACTGTTACGTCACTAAATGTCTAAGGAATCGGTATTGTGGACTTGCGCACAGTCTCATTTGCGCTAAGTCATTAAGTAGTGTCCTTTGCGCTCAAACGTTGGAAAGGTTGCAGTATTGTAAACTTTATCGATGTCTCCCATACAAAAGAACCCTCACCCAAAGTGGCGAATCTAGGATTCTTGTCCGGGGAGGGGGGGGGGGGGGGAAGGCAAAAAAGCTTTGTATCGTCGTGATGAATGTCAAACCTCAAGGCTAAAGTAAACCAACACTCTTTAACTTTACACACTTGACTCACCTGACAATAAGAATCTTAAAAAACAATACAATAATTTCGATAATTTAATAAAAATTACAATGAAATAACTAGCCAAAACATGTCTTCGACAGCGTCAAAGCTACAAGTACAAGTGGATTGACTACAAAAATAGGAGAATTTTCGAGCTTGTCAAGCCAGAAAGTAACGTTGAAATGTTTTTATTATTTTTTAAAAAGAGGGAAATTAAGGAAAAACAGTTGTAATGATGTTAAATAAAATCAAGAATTCTGGCTTGGCTCTGGGGGGGGGGACTGTAGCCCGATAGCCCCCCCCTGGATTCGCCACTGCTCACCCATCAATCACTCTCTTATCAGAACAGAAAGCATGCGCGTGGTATAGTTTGGACGCCACGATGCATCTGATTATTTATTGAGATTACGATGATGTAATTTGACAATATTTTTGGGCAACGCTAAAATTTCCACAAAGACATCTGAAGTACAAGGAAAATTGTAAAAAAAAAAAAAAAATACTTCACACGGAATGTTGCTTACCAAGAGGGTTTTAGAATAAAGAAATATGTAAATAAAAAAATCTTTCCTGTCATAAAACATATGTTTATTTTATTTGCTTTCAATCAATGCTAAACATTTCTCTCGCATATATATCTATTTAAACACATCAAATTTGGCCTGAAATCTCTAGGAAAGAAGAGGCAATTTGCACCCGTCAGTGGCAAATCCAGGGGGGGGGCTATCGGGCTATAGCGCCTCCCCCAGAGCCAAGCCAGAATTTTTGATATTATTTAAAATCATTAAAACTGATTTTTCTTAATTTCCCTCTTAAAAAATAATAATAACGTTTCAACATTGCTTTCTGGTTTGACAGGCTCGAAAATTTTCCTATTTTTGTAGTCATTCCACTTGTACTTGTGGCTTTGACGCGGTCGAAGACATATTTTGGCTAGTTATTCCATTGTAATTTTTATTAAATTATAAAAAGCATTGTATTGTTCTTTATGATTCTTATTGTCAGGTGAGTAAAGTCTGTAAACTTAAAGAGTTTTGGTTTACTTTAGCCTTGAGGTTTGACATTCGTCACGACGGTACAAAATATTTATAACCCCCCCCCCCCCCGACACGAATCCAAGATTCGCCACTGGCACCCGTAATACCATGACGGAAGATTTTCTAGTCTGTGCAAATAATGGCGTATCCACATAAAAAAATAAAAATTATCCTAACAGATATACTTTACTCTAGTTAGGCGAATGACCAAGTTTAACTGGCGAAACGACCTTTTTGCAAGGAAACCATCTTAATCGCAGCGGGAGACAGAGCCACATTTCTTCCGTAATGATTTAATTACAAACGACTTCATTCCAGGACGAAACTAAAGACTCCGTTATTTTCCGAACAATTAGATAGTATTATCTGCTCACTAATTCTAACCTAAATGGGGGAGTAATTTTACTTCTTCCATATAAAACTCTCCCAGGAACAACTCGTGGGAGCAAATTACATCAATTTCAAAGATGGTTTATTGTTTCAAAGGAAACTGAGCAACTTGGAGCAAATAATTGGGTAGAACTAACAAGAATTATCGCTCGTTCTAAAAGCCGGGCGGAATTATCGGTGTGGGTCTTTTCAGTTTCTTCGGAAGGAAATAGAATTAGATCTCGGCTGCAAGAAAAGCGACAAAGATTAATATGATCACTCGTGGGGATTCTCTAAGTAGGTTTCTTTACTGTCTTGATAGATTTTACTCCATTAAATGAGGAATAATTCGTGAATCTTTTTACCCTGCGTAATTTCAGTCTTAAATAATAAAAATTGACATTTAATTTCATAGGATGTATTTAATATCTCGTTAAACAAGATCTTTGTCATTAAATTGCTCTATTTTATTTGATAGGTCAAACTCATTTTTTTCAAGTTACATCGGAGGTAATAGAAAATTGTTTTGTAGAAGTGAGGCATGGCCAGATGGCAAAATTCTAAATTCCATATGATTGGGATCCTGTGATTGGGATGAAGTTACAGTAAATTCTCGATTATCTGGCATTCAAGTATCCGGAAAGCTCAACAAACCGGAAAAATTAGAAAATGAGATTGTCTAAAAATTTTACATCAGAGTGCCAGAATTTAGCGAGCCCGAACTGTTCCATTCACGCGGGCAATTTATTTCTGGAATGCAATATCCGCTCCGCAAGGAGGAGTGTAGAAGGAAAAAAAGCAATATACAGTACAGTGACGTACACAGACTTGTTTTACGGGGGAGGGGTTCTAAAGCAAAAGTGAAAACCAAAGAAAAAAAAGTTCCTTACCTTCCGCTGAAAAAGCGAAATCGACAACCAAAAAAAAAAAAGGTTAAGGGATAGAATCGGTAAAAAAAAGGCTACAATCTCCCCCATTTTTCCCATCACACTCAACTATCCGGACTTTTCAGGTATCCGGAAATCGGCGTTTCTCGAGCATGCCGGTTAGTTAAGCTTTTACTGAATCGTCACTGTCATGATGAAGAATGCAATCATGTAGGATGATGTACGATTTTAAACAATTTTCACGAGGTCGCTTGATATTGCATGATGCCAGAAAATTGTACGACGACTTGAGTTACTTCGATATAGAAAAAAATTTAATGACTTCTTCGGTCTAATTTACAATAATCAAGTTATGTCATATTTTTTCCCAAAATATTTACCAGAAGGTGTGGTGAGATTGTGCAAGGTGAAGTCAGAATGTGTCAACACAGTTTTGAGTATGCATAGACACTCTACCTGCTAACAGTGAAAGCCAGCAATTTCTTAAATTACCACAGTTAGTGTCATGGTCACTAACTGGTCATGTCTCTACATTTCAATTAATAAAAGAATCGAATGCATTTTTCTTTGATATTTAGTGTAAATTACAGCTTTACATGGTTTAATCAAAACATTTCAGCCCAATATTCATTTGTTGAAATGAAAATCATTCGACTTGTATTTGTACTAATGAATAAGTTCTATTTTCGTCATCAAAGCAATAATTACATAAAAAAATTCCCAGTGAAATCATATGTTGGAAAAAATACATAGATAAAAAAATTTGAAAGTCAAAAAGTATTTACTTCAACCGAAAATCTGAAATTTCTTTATAATATAATAGCTGATTCAAAAAGGTGTAATGCGTGGGTAGAAAAAGAAGTCCAAATGTTAAAACTTTGCATTTATCTCAATATACATTTATTTTTTTCGTTTCAATACTATTGCTCATACTTCAAAATTTATATAAAAACAAAGGAGAGGGGAAAAAAGCAGATACACCGAACAGAATCAAATCAAGGAATAAAACTTGAAAAATGATTCTCGGATTTCTCGGTAGGGGTAAAGGTAATTATCAATTTTCCCTTGGGAAAGTTGGTGATTATCCCATAGAAAAGAACCCTCACCCATCAATCACTCTTTTATCAGAACGACAAGTATGAATTCTCTATTGCTCCTCTAGTTGTTCGCCAAGTTTTCCTGCCGAAGGTAATTAAGATCCAGTAAACCTACAATGTGTGCAGAAATTCCACTAGTTAATGATGCGCCTGTGCGCATCGGACACAGAACCATAGAGAAGGTTCTGTGGCAGAACCCTCTGTTCATATTGTTCACCGCGCGCCACTTACCCTCGCTACGTCACTGGACAGGGTGACAAAACATTAATGCGTTTATGTCACTTTTTCAAGTTTAATATGAAGAGAGGGCGAAAAAATATCATGCACTGCGCGCCGTTTACACAAGTTAAGCAACTGCTGATGACCGAAGGGGGGAGCGAAAAAATCATACGACCCGGGAGCCACTTACTACTGTTAGTTATATATATTTAATATCTGAATGTTTCGATGTTAACGATCCATATAATTTGTTTACTTTCTTGTATACGAAGTATAGAAACTATCGTCACTCCAGACCTCCAGATTTTGATATATCTCCACATTTTATATCTCCGAAAATCCAAAAAGAGCATTTTTGGAATTATGTCTGTCTATGCATATGATGATTCCAAAACGCTCCAAGCTAGACGTATGCAATTTTAGTACCAAAATTGTAGATTTCTGTCAAATTTTGTGCGAAATAGGAAGTCTTTGGAAGATGAATGTGGGAAGTCTGCCTACCTGTTCGTGAGAATGGTAACTTAAAACAGCAACGAGCCAGATACATTAAGTTTGCCACGCGATTTTGTAATTAGAATTGTAAAACTGTATCAGAATCTGGAAAAAATTCGTCGACGATTTGTCTGCTTGTCTATCTGTTGTCTATTTGTGTGAAATGAAAGCGATGACTCAAGAACACAAAAATCTAGATAAATGAATTTTAGTGTAAGATATTTCAACCAAAATTGATGATGTGTATCTGATTTTAGACTAATTCAGTGGCGAATCCAGGGGGCTATGAGACTGCAGACTCCTCTCAGAACTAGACCAGAATTCTTTATTTTATTTAAAATCGCTAAAACTGTTTTTTCTTAATCTCCCTTTTAAAAAAAGTGACAACATTTCTTTCTGGCTTTTGATAGGCTCGAAAATTTTCCCACTTTTGCAGTCATTCCACTCGTATTTGCAGCGTTGACACGGTCAAAAATATGTTTTTGCTAGTTATTTCATTTTTTAAATTAAATTATGGAGAGTATTGTAGTCTTCTTTATTATTCTTATTGCCAGGTGATTAAAGTCTGTAAAGTTAAAAGGTTTTGGTTTACATAAGCTATAAGGTTTGACATTCGTCACGACGATATAAAGCTTTTTATGCCTCAGCCTTCCCCTGACCCAAATCCTGGATTCGCCACTCGACTAATTCAACCAACTGGTAGATTTGTTGTTTACTTGTCTCTCCCTGTCATGCTATGCATTTGACACATACACATCATGCTAAAATACGAAATCCTACCATTACATTTGTTGTTTACTTGTCTTTCCCTGTCATGCTATGCATTTGACACGTAAACATC
>BGPR01000115.1:534030-551421 GCA_013235015.1 Araneus ventricosus
ACTGCCTCTAACATAACACATGACTCACTACGGAGAGGTTTTAAGGCTAGCTTCTAGGCATTTTATCACCAAATTATTTTCAAAACCCGGTGATATTTAAAGATTAATGAAAGATAAATAAAAATTGGAGACCTTATATATTCATTATAAATCAAAGTTCACTAGAGCAGTATTCAAGTATAATTTCAATGGAGTCGAATCTAATATTAACCCTTAAAAACCCGATTTTTAAACATTGATTTTAAAATGTTTTTTGACTTTCATTTCTCGAATAAAACATGGGGAAAATACTTTAAAAAATACTATTTTGTTTTAAGTATGGTTAATGGTTATAAAGTAATTTGTTAACAACTGACGACATTGGGCTCTGTTTCAGAAAAGAAAAATCCTTGATATAATTCTATAATGTCAAAAACAGATGAATTTCAATAAATGATAATACAGATAAGGAATTTTCTTCAACATTGCAGAATAAAATATGACATTCTCAAGCTTACAAACAAAGCTAAAAAAATGCAGCCTCGAATGGGAAACATCAATTTATATTAATTTTTTATCAGTACTCAGGCTGCCATCCATATGTTGTAAAATGATTTAATAAAAAATTCAGTATGTATCCTATTAGCAACAACAGGCTTTAGAGCTTCAGTCTTATTCTCAAGATTTTAGGAGACAAAATTGAGTACTGTATTACCGCCACGAGAAAAACCCGAGACACCAGGCATGCCTGTGGCGGGCGTTATGGAAACGGGATATTCCACTACATTTTGGGGGTGAAGGAAAGGGCTTCATTTCATGTGGCGGAGATAGAACCGATGGAAGTCTCGTTTCGCTCTGTACCACGATCGGAAACAAATTCTCGTCTTACGAAGTGCGCTTAGTTCACCAAATGTTGCGGTAGATTTCATACCCGTTCACTTCCTTTCTTCGACTCGTCTACTTGCTGCAACCCTGTCCAGGGTTTTTCTCCTGGCGGTAGGACAGTATGTTACTTAAAGGAAACACTGGGCCTTTAAGGGTTCATCATGTAATATTCGTCAAATGCGCAACATCAATTTAGGAATCCAATGCGCAAGAAAAAGACGTCACAGCACACTCAAAACGTGAACGTGACGTCACAGCACACTCAAAACGTGAACGTGACGTCACAGCGCAGCTTAAGGCAACTTGAAGTTAGACATCGTATGTGACACGTGACGTAAGCACAGCTTAAGGCAACTTGAAGTTAGACGTCGTATGTGACACGTGACGTAAGCACATATTACTCGTTATATAGCAAAATTTATGTGTTCGTAAGGAAAGTACATGCTAGAAACGAAAATAAGTTTATAAACAGATTTTTTTTTATTATGGGCTAATTAAACTTTAAAAGTCAACAACGCTCCAAGTTCCATTATGTCTGAAAACACTAGTTTCCTGAGCAATAACACTCATAAAACAGAAGAAGAAAAAAGCCTACAAAAACAGAAAACAAACTAACACTTAGTTTAAACAGTATGCTATTATTACTTTTTTCCCCTAACGGTCCTGATTAAACATTCAAAATCTTTTCCAGTTTTTATTCGAATCAGGTTAAGAGTTTAAGAAAATATTTTCAAATTTAATTTTTTTCCCATCTCAAAATATTGCAATCAAACATTAAATTTCAAAAAAAAATAATAATAATTATAAGAATTGAGTTTTAAAAAAAAGTCTCGAGGTATTATAATAAAAAATGGTCGTTATTTACTCATTTATCTCCCGGTGAATTAAATGTTAAATCATATTTCTCACTTCTTAACTTCAAATCAAAAGATAAGAAACGAATAAAATGTTTCTTAGAAATGAACTTAACTGCTCTAAAAAAACGATGAAAAACAGTAATTAGAGTAACTTAAATGAAAAAAAGATAACAGTATCGATAGGAATAAAACCACTTTAATTAAAAGCCCCGAGTTCCTTTTTTATAGTAACTGCTTTCTGTATGAACAATTTTTTGTTCAAAAATGATTACGTTTTTAAGATAATTGCTTGATTATAATAATATCTATGAATATATTATTTCAATGCTTTGGTGTAGAGATGCAGTTAATTTAAAATACGTTTTTAACAGTAGTGTTGAGAGATATAAATAAAGGAATTTTAGAAATAAATTAAAGCATTGTTCGCATTTTAATATGATACCGGTATTTCTTGTCTTGGCTGTACAAGAAACAAGAAAATTACTATTAGTCATGTTTATATCATCAGAGATAAAATGTACATAAATCAAACGAATTAAATTTAAAATATAAATAAATAAAATAATTTAAATAGTTTCGGCTGTGAGAATGTAAAGTGGAAAAATTTGCTACCTTTTAGCACTAATAACAATTAAAAATTCTTTGGAAAATTACAATTACGAAAAATCAGAAAATAGAAAATACACAAAAAGTATCTGGTGCGAGAAAAATGCCGCAGCTTCCAAGGACACAATGAAAAAAATTAAATAAAAAACCATCTATTAAAACGAAGAAAGCTACAAAAGTGCTAAATAAAACTACAGAAGAATCCGGCAGTGGACTGTTTCAAGGATCACCCTTCTGCAGGGATTCAAAAAATGGGATTTTTGATATAAAAGATCCGACTGTTAAGTCTGAAAATTAGATTCCTCTTGATCGGAAAAAACCCAGATTGAAAGAGAAGAAATAATGCCGTATTAATAATGTAGTAGTTAATAAGAATAATGCAGTATTTTGATGATGGCTATTTTTTCTTTTTCAAACTGGGATTTTTTTTTGTCACGGGGAATCTAATTTTCACACTTAACAGTCGGATCCTTTACATAAAAAAATCCAATTTTTGAATGCCTGCAGGCGGGTGATCCTTGAAGCAGTCCACTGCCGGATTCTTTTTTATTTTGATTAAGTTCTTTTGCAGCTTTGTGCATTTTATTAGTTGATTTTTTTTGTTGAACTATCTTTTAGTAGTTATGTCCACCAACATAACCACAAAGAAACCTGCAAAAGAGCCCGAGTACACTGAATGATTGATCGCAACAGATAAACTAATTGCAGATAAACTAACTATCCATAACTAATTACCTATAGTTGAATAAAGGCCATCCCCTTTAACTGCCGCACAATGACAGCCTTAGTCATGAAAGTAGTGTCTAGGTTTAGTAAAACGTCTATGCGCTGTGCGATGAGCCTATTTACAGCGCCACCTGGTAGCAAACTCCGGAGTTAGCGCTCCTATCTCAAAACGGTAAAACACAGGGAGAAAATGTCAATTACAAAGTTTTAGAGCGCTATTTATATGGTGCAAAAAGACACCTTCTGCACATTAATACGAAGAACAGAACGTTTAAAATGCACATTTGTTTATTCGTATTTTCCGAAATTGTGACTTTACAAGCCACAGACAAAATGTTATTTTTTGTACAAAAAATGCACACACACGCACACGCTTTTGTCATGTTATCTTCTGAACACGATAACTGGAGTAATTTTTATTTTATTTTAATCAGAGCGGGATATGTTGTAAGGATAGTAAAAACCTCGGCCGAGTTCGTAAATGGGCTATCCAGCTCAAAGGGGGTTGAAATGGTGGGGGGTTGGAATTTTCATTTCCCAATAATTCCTTTATAATTGAAAATAGAAAGAAAACTCAAATTAGTCGAATTATCGCCTTATCATAACGAACAATTTCTGTTTCTTTAAATTTTTGATAGCTGCAATTGTTTAGAAATTATGAACTGAAAAGTGATTTTCAGCCCCTCCCCCTAACTTAAAGTACCTTTCAACGTATGCATTTTACCCGTTGTTGAAAAGCTCTCGTCATTTTCAGTCTCTTCCACCATTTTTCATTCCTGCATCTCTAATCCTTATGAAAAATGTTCTTTTCTTTATATCTCCGGACGAAAGACTTTGCCCATGTTATCTTGTGAACACGATAACTAGAGTAGATTTTGATTAGATTATAACCGGCGAGAGATATGTTGTATAGATGGTGAAAGTCTCGGCCGAGTTCGTAGATGGGCAATCCAGATCAAAGGGGGTGGAAATGATGGGGGGGGTTGAAATTTCCGTTTCTCCATAATTCCCTTAAGTTTGAAAATACTAAGAAAATTCCAATTAGGCGAATTATTGTCTTATTATAAGGTATAATTTTTGTATTGAAAGTGTTTTGATTTCTGCAATTGTTTAGAAGTTATGAGCTTAAAAGCCATTTTCAATTCCCCCCCCCCCCAACTAATCAAATCCCCAAAACTCAGTGATTGAAGAAGAAAAAAAAATGTCAATAGGTCGAATTATCGTCTTATCATAACGAACTACTTTTATACTGAAAGCTTTTTAACAGCTGCCTCCCCCAATCCCAACGTATCATTTTACCATAACTGCCTTAAGATTGAAGATAGAAAAAAATTCCAAATTGATGCATTATCATCTTATCATAAAGAATAGTTTTTATATTGCGAGCTTTTCGATAGCTGCAATTGATTAGAAATTATGAGCTGACAAGTGATTTTCTACCAACCTCTTTCCCGTTTACTTTGCCTTATAGTACATTTTAAACTGCGACACCTTGTTGAAATGCTCCCATCACTCGCATTCGCTTCCACTTTTTAAACAGTATACTAGCTGATATACCCTACGTTGCTCCGGATTAAAATGGTTTCATGTATAATATTTTTAATGTCTGTATTGATCAATATGTAATATTTCCTTACTTTTGTATCATTAACGCAAAGGATCTTTACATACCTTTGCCTTCCAGCCTGCCGAAAGGGATTTTTTTCTGTCTTCTTTTCCACGATAATCAAGATAAAATCAATTCTAGGAAAATACTTTCTAGATATAGAAATCTTTTTCTAGAAAATATCAAATAAATGGTTAAGAAATATCTAAGAAACAAGAATCATTATTTTTTTAAAATCCGAAAACAAATCTTTCCTATATCAGAAATAGACAAATAAAAAACACTACAGAAAGAAATGAAGTTTAGCAATTTCTATGAAATATAAAGTATCGATCTTTAAATGTGTTTGCTCTCTTTAAACAACATAACCTACAACTTCTGTAAGCGTTTCGAAACTTGGTATTGAAACGTTCTTTGAAACTATAACAAAAATGTTTCCTCATTTTTGAGAACTACTTTGAGATTTTTAGTGAATACATATAAAAAACTATTTGTTCTTTGATTGTCCTGTTTTGCTCTTAGTCTGTATAGAACTGTTTATTTCTTTTATGAAACTACTTTCGAAGAACACATACTGAAAAACTTCTAGATTTTCGAAGTCAACAATATTACATTTGCAACGTTCATTTTGTAATGTAAAAAATGAAACGCATGTCTTGTTTCGAAAAAATGAATTTCGATTATGTTAAAATCGAAATTAATTTCGATTTTAACATAATCGAAAGAGAACCCCGCCCTACAGTAACATCCTGGTAATACTGTATTAGGGGCTGTCCATAAATGATGTCACACTTTTTTTCAATATTTTTGACCCCCTCCCCTCCTTTGTCACAAAGTGTCACACTTCACCATACCCCCTCCTCCCCCTTGTCACATGTCACGCTATATTACATAAACATATACTTGCAGTTCAGAAACAAAGCACTACGTTATAGATATCATATTTCAAATTTTATTTTTAAACTTCAACTACATGCTTTAATGGCATTTGTGAGCAGGGGGAGGTTTTCTTATTATGGTGAAGAATTTCTGCTGCTACCGTATTCTCAGAACCTACCCTGAATGCCCTTTTCGAAAAGAAAGGAATATAAGTGACAAAAAATCACATGAAAGTTGTTTTAGCCCCGATTAAAAAATACTCTCAAATTCTGGTAATTTCAAAATGACTTCAAAATTTTATCGCTGGTTTTAAATGTTTTTATTTTAACCAAAATGTGTGATGTCACACTTCTTGTTACCCCCTCTCACCCCCTTGTCACAAACTGTCACAATTTAACGAACCCCCTCCCACCCCTCCAAGCGTGACAGCATTTTTGGACGACCCCTTACCTGGTAATACAGAGGAGTATTTGTACCAAAATCCTAGCCAAAAGTCCAAAGTTTGAAATGTGCTGAACAATTGTAAAAATGGTATTTTATAATAGCTGACTAATTGGTGCTTCGATCAACTTTTATCTGAGGAGCATGAGTCGTATCTGTTAGCTCCTAGCCTCAGATTTCTTCGTTAGTGGACATGGTTTTTATCACATTTCAGCTTTACTGTAACGTTTAAATATATATTTTTTGTGGTTATATAATCTGACGGATTGAAGTTGAACCAGTTTTACATATTAAATAAAGGTAAGGGATTTGTTTTAAATTATATATTAACTCGAATAGTTTTATTTTTAACTTAATAAGAAATTCAAAAGTTAAAAAAAGTTAATTTTTCTGCCTTTTTAGCTATAATTTATGTATTGTGAAAGCTTTCTAAAAGTGTGTCGGGCCTTTTTAAAAGTATAAACGTAATGTTTACAGTACTGAAGACCAATTTCAAAAATAAAATATTGAGCCTATATGCGCCATTTTTCTGTATAATTTTTTTAGTTAAATATATATTTTTATTTTCATGATGAAACAAGACCTACATAGACCTATATAATTGTGCCCTATGAATACAACAATTCACAACGTTTTAATAATTAGGGTCACTGTAATTAAGCAAGTGGCCAAATACATATTAGCCAGCTATCAGAAGAAGCTGCCAAGGCCAGAAACAAATACTTTAAAATGTCCCGTTCAAACTACTCCAGAAAGTTCAATAGAGAAGTTTTGGACGTAGATGTCCTGAATAGGTTTCTTTTAAGCAGTGATTCATTTATAATCTGAGCTATACATAGACCAAGTGAGACACTTTGTAATAGCGAGACTCCACAATTTCTTCAAGAGACATCTGAAGGCGATCCCTCTAACACCAAAATGATAATGATGATAATAATACCATATATATATAGTATTTGCCTAAGTTCAGGCATTATAATATAGATATACATGTTTCCCAGGACCTATGATAGAATAACGGTTTTAATCTGATTTCTTAGAGCTCTGGTCTTTATTATCATCATTATCATTTTGGTGTTTATTAGAGGGATCGCCTTCAGATGTCTCTTGAAGAAATTGTGGAGTCTCGCTATTACCAAGTGTCTCACTTGGTCTTTGTATAGCTCAGATTATAAATGAATCACTGCTTAAAAGCAACCTATTCAGGACATCTACGTCCAAAACTTCTCTATTGAACTTTCTGGAGTAGTTTGAACGGGACATTTTAAAGTATTTGTTTCTGGCCTTGGCAGTTTCTTCTTATAGCTGGCTAATATGTATTTGGCCACTTGCTTAATTACAGTGACCCTAATTATTAAAACGTTGTGAAATGTTGTATTCATAGGGCACAATTATAAAGGTCTATGTAGGTCTTGTTTCATCATGAATATATATATAAACTAAAATTTAACAGATAATATAACATTCAACAAGCGCATTTAATTAAAAATTACATGAAAGTACAGTAGGACCCCGGTAATCCGGACAAATTCAGGCATATGGACGTCCGGATTAGCGGGATTTCCGGATTAGCGAGGTATTTAAAAAATAACGTAAAACACTTTTTTCAAGAATCGCATGTATAGGGTACTATGGTATATTTGTATGAACTAAGATTATATGGATAAATTGAATGAACACATGATATGTACATACATAATTACTACATATGTAAGTGAATGAACATAATCAGTGTCCAAAAGAGTCAGTGATTTTTTTTCTTTTTTTGCGCTGCCGTTCCAATTTTTAATTCAAATGCGCGATCTCTTAAACATCTGAGGAGCATAATTTCGTGTGCTTCAAAATTTTGCTCTTCAGCCCACTGTAATGAAGTGTTGAGTGCCACCACAGCCTCAGAATGACAAATTTTGACGGGGTTTACGTCGTCATCATCATCATTTTCTGCTGTTACCGTCCTGATAATTTCGTCGTCTGTTAAAATTTCATTTCGAGCCAAACTGTCGTCAGCCTCAGCAGCCCACTTGAGGTCTTCAGTATTAGACATAGGGTTCGTGTTTTGTAATTGGTTAATGAGTGATGCAAGCTGAATTTCTTCAGTTTGAACATTTTCTTCAACTTCAGAATCAATAAAATTGGGAAGCAAATGTTTCCACGACGTCTTTTAAATTTACATTTTTCAGTGTTTTTTCCAAGTTTTCATTGTACACAGGATCATTGAGAATGTTCGTTAGAAGCAACTTGCGATATCCCAGCTTGATGTTTTGAATAGAATTCTGATCCATGGGTTGGATCAGCGCAGAATGCGGGTTTGCTTCATTCTCCATGGACCGTCCGGATTACCAAGGGTTCCGGATTAGTGCGTGTCCGGATTACCGGGGTTCTACTGTAAAACAAATCTATCAACATTTACTGTCCTCTTTTAAGCAGTAAACAGTTGAGTAAACTTTGTATTTTACATTCATTTTTTAAATAAAAACTTTCTTTTCTGTGTTTATAAGTTTATTTAAGTGTATTTATAAATATAATGTAAATCAAAAGTCAACAGCGATGATTTTTAACTTTGAAAAAAGATGAAAAATATTTTTGTCCTGGATTTTGCGACAAATACTCCACTGTGCACTGCGACAAAAACACGGGAACTGAGGAAGAAAGCATAATATCCCCCGGTACGATAGCGGCACGTGCGATGTCCCCCGTTAAGCTGGTCATTCACGGTGAAACTGCTCCAATCCATTTGGAGCGCTTCGCTCCAGACCGTTTCAATTTTCAGCCCATCCATTTACGTGGGTCATTCATGGAGTCTCCAATCCTCACTACCGGCGACTGTGATCCCCACCTACTCCTCCTCCCGCCTTCAAAACGGAACTCCCCACCCCTCTCCGATTTTCGTACTCCCCCTCCCCCACGGTCTCGCTCGGCAGGGTCGTATTTCGGTTTTATGACCCGATATTCCAAATTGATAACGACCGAAGTTGGATTTCCAAACTTTTTTCAACCAGAACAGTCCTGTTCTCATCGGATATTTGCACTGACAAAGGTTTTTGGAGCGAAGCGCTCCAAGTGGCTTGGAACGGTACCTCCATGAATGTCCAGATTTTAGCCGGCCATTCACTTCACAGATAAACTGGATATTTTGGAACTCCAGAAGGAAAAAGCCATCAAAATCTATGGAAATCAGCCAAATGGCTTGTGGTGGTTGGAATTCCATCTGGACTTGAATCGGAGCGAAAACGCTGGAGTTTAAAGTCCCGCTTGAGAGGGACCTGAAAGAGGCTAGCGAAAAGAACAATGCCTTGCGTAGATTGAAGCCCCGCTTCGAGGGTAGCATAAATTTAAATCTGCTGGTTGGGGAAAATCGAAGAGCGATTGACAAGCAGTTGTAGAGAGGGAAAGCAGATCGCTCCTCCCTACCTTCGTTCAGAATTAGCGTTCTTTTAAATACAAGTGAATGGCGTGCCAGTGTTTTTCGATTAAAGTGGGTGAAATAACGAGCTTATGGCATATGTCATGGCTATCCTTCAAGTGAATGGCCGGCTTTACAGTGGCATGACCTTTCATCCGGGATGGGCTACACGAGCCACATCACCATTTATGTATCCCGCCGGGATGCGAAACTCTGGTTACTTAAAAGTCAGTTTCTCAACCCCATATCTGATGTGCCCCTTAAGTGCGGATTTATTTCAACATGAAGTTACAGTAATTTATTTCTTCATTAATTTAATAAATTTTATAGCATTATATTTACCCGTATAGATGATTGACTTTGACAGTTAGCGGCATTCTCTGAAATCGCTTCAGAAACCTTACCTTTCATTAATGATATATTACATTTGCCTTTTGCGGGGAAGTATGCCACCTGATGTCACACCTAATTTCATTCGCTTCTCAACTGCTAAATTCAACTATAAATGGAATAGGTTTAGGATAGGGCTAATAGTACGCCTTTAGAATGTATATAGCAGCTCTATGAAATTTCGTTTCGGAATAGGAATTATTAGAAATAAAGTTTGGGAAAATTCCTTAACTCGGTGATAAGAAATTTTTTCAGTTCTGGAAGTTCACAATTTTAGCAAATTAACTCTAAAATTTTCCTCCAATATTCTTGAAGTTTTAATTTATGATTTTCTGTAAGATTCAACAATATTTTTTGAGTGCATCAAGGATTCTGTATCTAAGGGGGTTCTCATATGAGGGGTATGACCCCAAAAGCGGCGACCCCCCTCGGAATTAAGTAAGTTTTTTTAAATTCTTTTTGTAGATTCTATGTCTACACAATAATCTAAACCCATTCATGAAGCTTTTTCATCCTATTTCAAAAAATTTATTGCCTTGCGCCGCAAAGGGTTAATACCTCGGTTTTCGTTGTCTTCGGTTTTCATCAAGTTTTTCCTCGGAAAATGCGTCTCGGTTTTCGTCGGCTGCCCACCTAACCTGGCTGCTAATTTTCCGAAACTAAACGACGAAGGTTAAACTTCGGGCAAGTCTGGGGCAAAAAAATTTGTGCCCGAATGCCAGAAAAAAAAGGCACTGCTCAGGCATCAGCCAATGGACGATAGTCAAACTCTTGTTGGGTGGCAATCAGAAACTTCTAGAGTGTTTAGCAGTTTTATATTCATTTTATCTTTATTTCTTATTGTTTTTAGTTTTAAACGCTATATTTATTCTCTACAAAATGTGTTTTTGGGATGTATTTTGGAGTGTCTATAACGAATTATTGAGATTCACATTGATTCATATGGAAATAATTGTCTCGGTTTTCCAACGGATTTCATTGATTGTTTTCCAACGGATTATCGACGAAATCCGAGGTCTCCCTGTATATGCACTTTTAAATATAGAGATGTAGATTTTATAATGAAAATAACGATAATAAAATGACGGGAGGCTGTCTTTTAAAAACAGCCTCTGATGATAAAGGCGTAGGACTACTTTACTCGCGTGACTCTTTTGTTTCTCGGTTTCTCTTTGTTACTCGCGATTCTCTTTTGTTTCTCTGAAATACTAATGCATGGAAAATTGGCGAAATAAAATGAAACTAAGGTTACGAGGAAAATGTTTTGTTTTGAAGGAAATGTCTTTTGTTTTGAATTCTTCAATCGTGCGTGGATATGTTGCAATTCGGTGTAGGATCGGTCGATGATAATGACCACTATCACCAATTCATGCGTATGTTTGCCCAACTTTGCGACTCAGTAGTCACTGAACTACAATTCCGATTTTTTTTCAATTTTTTTGTAACTTATGTTGTTACCCTTTATCTCTAAATTAAGAGATTAGTTATGTTTTTAGCATATGTAGTTACCGAGATATAGAGGATCTCCCATACAACATTTTCTGTTGCATTTTGTCGTATGAATCAAATTCCTTCCTGAGACCAAAACACGAGGAGCGTAGTCCTACGTTGAAAAACATTAGCTATTTATTGATTACAATTCGTGGAAATCTTATTGCAAAAGGAAAATTATAAACAGATGGATGAGAGTTGTGAATATGGGAAAATGACCGATATTTATGTTTCGATTGGATGTAAAATCAGGAAAACCTCCAGCACCATTGTGTCCAATTTGTTGCTAAAGCGCACATTAGCTTATCAACTTTTTGAATAATGCTGGTTAAAAGCAAAGCAAGAAGACACAATCCATAAGCCTCTTTCTCCAATTCATATTCCTCAACCATCCCATACCTTAACCCATTAGGCCAGAGATTCCCAACCTGTAGCGTACGCGAACTCATAGTCGGTAATGGCGAACACAAGAAAACATAAAGGATTAAAAAAGTTACAGATTTTTGTTTCTTGTGGAAAAGGCATTTCCGACTTATGCATATATTAAGAATAAATATCGTAATAAGCTTGACGCACCTCCAGACATCAGATTATGTCTGTCTTCATTTGAACACAATTTTATAAAACTAAGCTTCATAAAACTAAACATTGAAGTTTTCTTCCACTTGAATAGTTGATTATTACAAAGTGTAATTTTTAGCTATTCTTATAAGTTAACTAGAAATCACCTGTGCAAATTACCTCTTCATTCGAGAGATTTCCCGTCAAATTTGACGTGTTTAAATCGATATCTATGAGAGGGAAATTTTTAACATTGATTGAAAACAAATAAGATAAACATATGTTTTATGACAGGAAATATTTTTTTTATTTACATATTATTTACATATTTCTTTATTCAAAACCCCTCTTGGTAAATAACATTCCGTGAAAGTATTTTTCGTTGTTTAACAATTTTAAAATAATTCAATAACCATGAAATTCTCAGCTTGTCAAACGTAAGTCAAAAGTTAAAATTTCAAAGGAATTCTTTTTCGAAATTCTAATAAAAACAAAGCACTTCTCTGCTTGTCCAACGTTGCCAAAAAATATTATCAAATTATATCTTCACGATTGCAATAAATAATCAGATGCATCGTGGCGTTCAAACCATATCACGCGCATGATATACCACTGACGTAATTTACTACTTTCTACTGAAAAACGGAAATTAATTTGAAATATATGATTAATATAATTTAAAATTTCTCAGAAACTATTGGTCATAGAGAGACACATTTTATATCAACAGATAGAAAATTTTATTTCACTATTTTAGAGCTATTAAAGTTGAATTTAGAACGACAATTACTCTTTTATATTTAAAATTACTGAAATTTAGGTTCTCTAACAATGAATTAATGCTGTTTAACGTCTCGCAGTGCTATGGCGCGAGTTTTATTGTTGGTGACGTCAGAGCGTTATTGAGAGACAGATCTGGGCTATTATATTAGTAATGTAAAATACTGGTTTCATTTGTTTCTGGATTTGAAGCAATAATATACTGTAAGAATGGAATAAAATGCAAAATCAAAAATAACTCCTGCAAATGTTATTAATTCGAGTCATTTGACTCTTAAGCTTACCTGAACCGCTAATATTATGGATAAAATCTTCTTTGCATAGGCTGATGGTTGGAGGAGGGGGGATCTGACAGAACGCCGCCCCATGTCCCCGTGCCTGATACCATTACAGCACCCGTAGTATATCCCGGTCTCCCGCGTGACAGGCGGGGATACTGACCACTATACTACCGAGGAAAAAGGTAACCTGGGGATCTGACAGTAGGGGGTAAGAAAAAAATTAAAAAAAACTAATCAAGGGGTAAGCGAGGGAAAAAGTTTGGAAACCCCTGCATTAGGCTAATGATGGACAGTGTTGCATTGAAACACCACATTTGTGATGTCTCCATTTAATCATAGTGAGGGAAGACAAGAATATTCCACGAACCATTCAAAGCGATTACGGATCAGATTCTGATTATTTGAAATAGAGTGAAGGTACTTCCTTTCCGCCAGAATCAAATATTAGTTTAAAATTTTATGCTCCTGGATTATTAGCGGCAAATAACGGCAGTTACTTTAGACAAAGTGCTCAAACGAGTTGTGTAGAACTAACAAACATTTTTCAAATAATATAAGAGATATTTATGAAAAGGAGATTTTATTTAATTTGTATTATGTTTACAGTTTGTGCTTAAAAATCCCATTTATGTATTTAACCCTATGAGTCCTATCCCGTCTCAAACCGCCCCTTTCGACTGAGACCAGACTCAGGCGGTTCTGGGCACCTGGGAGATTTTAATGGATTAAGATAATTCCTTTCTTTTCTGAAAATTGATGGCGCAACCAGGGTATCATCCTCCCTGAATTTCTGTGAAGAAAGGTATAATTTCACTCTCTTCCCTGGAAGAAAAATTAAATACTCCTGGATTTCAGGCACTGAAATTATCTCTCTAGCCGACTTCAGAGAATTAAACACAGTTGCCATTTTATGAATTTCGAGTTCGCTAAGACAAACTGAACCAACCCCAATCCGCGGCCAAGTAGTAAGGCCTCCGCTTTGGGGCAGGAGGGCTCCAGGCTCGAAACCCGATTCCGCTGAAGATCCGCTACGTATCTCTATCCTATAGGTCGGGGACCAAATGACCTCCCGCTGATATGGTCCAAGTGCCTTCTCTCCAAACTTCTACCAGTTGTCCTCTTCGTCATGTTCCAAAATAGTCCTCGTATTGCTTCAAAACGTGACGTTAATATAACTAAGCTAAACAATTCCCATCCATTGAATAACAGGCTTCTTATAAAGCTATAGTTAATTTTAGCACAAACAGCTACGTTTTAATTTGGAGTAGATTCCTCATTTCATTACAGAGCCCACTTTGAGTTGTAAAGACAGAGAATTTCGCGAAAAGCATGTTTTTATTGTTGCTTGTAGTCAGCAGAAGTATCAATTTCTTTTATTTTTTTCATCAGATTTGATAAAATATTAATTTAAAGTATTATTTCAATACCTTTAATTGAATAATACTGCAATAAACTTAAATATTTGTTATGCAAATATCAGCACGAAACAAAATCACGGACGCTTTTTAAATTTAAAGTCAATCAAATGATCTACCAGATCTCCAGATGAATGAAATTGAAAAATATATAGGAAATACAACTATTTATTAAAGAAAAAGCAATTTAAATTTTATATTACTAACCTGTTAACGTCAGAAACATATTTTAACTACTTGTTTTTCATTGGTTGCAGTAGAAATTTAAAGTCATACATAAACATTAGTAGAAAATTATAGGTGGAACTCTCGTTTAGTTTAAATACTGAAATTAAATATTTTACAGCATGAAACGCATTTACGATGTATTGTCATACATTCGAGTGAAGCAATATCTTCATCATTATCAAGAACAGAGTTCGAATAACAGACATTTCTTATGCGTTTTTACAAGTTGTTATTATCCTTCATTATCGATGATGGACAAAGACGGTTCAAATGCACGTTATTAAAGATTTTTTATTCAGAGATTTTATATAATACGTTGTTTTTTTTTTTTTTTTGTCAAATCCCTACTTTTCGTGTCAACATTTAACAGTTGTTTTCTCCTTTCTAAAAATAAAAAAAATCCGATTGAATGGAGTTTATTTGCTACGTTCAAATTAGATCTGTAAATATATACAATTTGCTTTCAGCAGGTATTTTTTCATTTTCAAAAATCTCCTTGCTTATAGATGGGAAGACAGTCATAAAATGTCTTTTGAAATTCATATTTTTCTATATTCATTCTATTTAAATAGATATTGATAAACAGAATAAGATTCATTAGAAATGAATTCAAAACCGCTCCAGTGATTTAAAATATAGTTTCTTAGTACAACACATCTCCATCTCTAAGAACTAAATTCATGGTAATTTGAAAATTACACCAGCATATGTAGTTATATGTATACGTAGTTATATGTATTTAGACTAAGCACCAAAAGTATAGATTTATATCAAATTTTGGATCCATTTGTCCAAAGGGAAGAGGTCCAAAATTTATATTCGATTCTTATTACTACTTAATGAATCTTAACACAAACGCGCTATACGAGTATTATGCAAATATACGAAAAATGTTGGATGTTTTTCTTATGTTATTAACTAACTCTTTTTATCATCTGCCGAAAAATAGTTGTTTCAGGTTTATTTATTTAACTACGCCGACACAGCCGACCCAGAACATTTAACCCTCTGACCACTGAGGTTTTTCAAACACTGAGCACAGTTTTTTACGGAGGTTTGTTTACTAACGGATAGATTCGTCCACCCCTTTTCGCCTCACTACGAGTGGTGGAAGATGTGAATGGAAGGCCTTTCATCTCTTATCTCTACCCCAAGCCCAACTGCCTTCTCCCCACTTTCGGAACAGTAACCGGCCGAAATCCGCCCCACTAGTATAGAAGTTGCATGGCCGGTTTCGGCCGGATTAGGAGTCAGAGAGTTAAGGCGCCGATAGGTTTGTTTTTAAAAATGCTTGAGAAGCAAATAAAGACATATAACGTCTTCAATCTTAACGACGCATTAGAGTGTCCGCTAAAAGGAGACGCGCTTAAGGGGATATACGACTGTTAAACCTCGAAAATTTTCGATTTTATGAAAATATATATATATTATTCCCCTGTATTTTCTGAACAATTTAAACAATTCGCTTTAAAATATTCCCATAATTATGAAAGCTATGAAAGAAAATGTATCAGCTCTTCAACGTAAACATTGAATATGGCCATATCTTTAAAGCGCTGTATCTCAAAGTGTGTTTCGTTGATGTTGCTCACACGATATCTCAAGAACTATTGAATATTTTTACATAAAATTTGTACTGAATATGTATTGTGCTATGTTCTACAAATTGAACCACATTTTTGTACATATTTTCTCCAAAGAAGTTTTCCGGGGTTAGAAAGTTGAATTTTTAACAATTTTTAACATATTTATTTTAAATTTGCATATAAGATAGAAATTAAATTTAAATGTTAATCAATTGTGGTTCAGTTTCTTAAACGGACTGTTTGGATTACTTAGATAACCAAAATATTGTGTTTAGATAAATTTTTTATCCGTAATCATGCGCTAAAGGTGACTATCTCATTTTTTCTCCAAATATTATACCTATATTTATTACTCTCTCAAGTAAATAGATACCAATATGAAGATTTGAAAATGTGTGTACTATAAGAGAAAGAACAGATATTTTTCTAGGAAAAAAAGTGAGTTTGTGAGTTGCATTGTTTCAGAGATATAATGTATCGAATTTGACAGTTTTCCACCAGGAGGTTGAAGAGTCGTATGTTCCCTTAAATTTGATATTTTAATTCACAGTGAATTAAAAAAATGCAGCAATTATAAAAAGAATAGAATTAATTAAAATAATATATCAAAAAAGGCAACATGAAAGTTGTAACATTTGGAAATCATCACTTTAACCAGTGATAGTTGCAGTGTTCAACTAAAACTTCCCAAACGTAGAACGCAAAATCAGGGAAAATGATTATTTTTGATACGGATTGACAGATGATAATTTGTAATATAAATTTGCTTCATTCAGATTGTCACCAATACATCACTTTTTGGTTGATTGTTAAATGATTTTTTCCCCTGATGATGGAGGATTGATGAGTTTCTGATGGATCTGCACAGCATGATAATCAACTTCATAACCATATTGATTGCCGACTGAAATTCATGTTCGCACTTGATAACCAGGAATTTGCTTCTATAAGTTTTATTTTTATTCACTTTATTTTCTTCACATTATTCACTTTATTCTCTTTATACACATCATGTAGAAAATTGCAATAGTCAAAAAACATTTATCGCCAGATTTTGATGAATCTCCAAAAAAACATTTTTGGAATTCTGTCTTTCTGAGAACATGGTTATTAAAGAAACGGAACTTTCTAGTCAAAGAAATTTAGAATGCAGTGTTTAGTAGATCTGCATAAAACCATAGATCAGAATCAAATTTTTTCGAAATCCATGAATGGGAAGTTTGTTTATCCGTCCGTGTGTACATGAACAGAATAACTCAAAAACACAACAAATCTAG
>BGPR01000115.1:551431-570905 GCA_013235015.1 Araneus ventricosus
TGAATGGGAAGTTTGTTTATCCGTCCGTGTGTACATGAACAGAATAACTCAAAAACACAACAAATCTAGATGGATGTAATTTTGCATAAAGTTTTATAACTCAAACTGTAGATCTGCTTAAAATTTTAAACTAAATTCGTATAATAGTTTACTGTCTGTCGGTTGGTCTGTTCGTGAGCATGGTAATGCTATATTAGGAAAACAAGTTAGGTAAATGAAATTTAGTATGTAGATTTGACACCAAATTGTAGATTTATATCAAATTTTGGAACCGATTGTTTAAAGTGAAGAGAAGGCCGGATTAAGCCCTTTAGGGGCACTTATGCAATACAAATCTAGGTGTCCCCTTTTCCCTCCCCAACTTTCAAAGCTAGATATTTTTTATTGATTTTAATTTAATTTCTATATAAATAGAAAATTTCGACGAGCTGAAATAGTAAAACAAACTTTCAAAACTAGATATTTTTGTATTGATTTTAATTTAATCTCTATATACAGGGTGTCCAACAAAGGACTCCCTCATTTTAAAATTAAATAACTCGGCAACGGAGATCGATAGAAGAACGAAACCAGTGATATGCTTAGTCTGAAAGCCGTAAAAATCTGATACAAAAGTTTCAAAATTAGTTATAAATGTTACCGACAGGTGGCGCTGTACGTTGTAATCACAGTTCAGATTTCGAGAAGAAAGCTATAAACTGTCATTTGCAAGTAATCGTTGCAATCACATCACAATCGATTCAAATTAGGCATTTTTCGTGCTTGCCAAGGACAGTTTATAGATTTCTTATCGGATTCTGAATAGCTATTACAACCTGCAGCGCCACCTGTCGACAACATTTATAACTAATTTTGAAACTTTTGTATCAAATTTTTACGGCTTTCAGACTAAGTATATCACTGGTTTCGTTCTTCTATCGATCTCCGTTGCCGAGTTATTTAATTTTAAAATGAGGGAGTCCTTTGTTGGACACCATGTAAATAGAAAATTTCGACGAGCGGAAATAGTAAAACTTTTAATTTGTTGATCACTTTCAAGAGAGTTGATTTCAGTATATTGCGTATAAAAGAATGCAAAATTAAAATTTAAAAGTAATTTCATACAAAATAGTAAAAAAAATGACAAAAATTTTTGAACACATTCTAAATACTATTTAATTATAGGATCGGACATTTTTTAAAATTAGAAAGCAACATATTTTTTAATTTATAAAGTAACACAATATTTAACTTACAAAAGGAAATTAATTAGGGATGATGTTCCAAAATTTAACTCTTTAAACCCGAGGTGACATTTTTTCTTCTACCTCCTTTAAAACCGGGACCTTTTGGGAGGAAGCGACATGAATTGGACTCTCCCAACCTGGGTGGTCATTTACCACACCAACCCCTGCTATAACCTTCCCTTAAGGCTCACGGAAATGGGCTGCGGTTTCCAAGGATAATTGGACCCCCTACAGCGCTTATCGCCTAAGCGATCTCAGAACTCACCTCAAAAGAAGCCAACCGTCTCAGACCGGCCTTCTTCGCTGTTAAAGGGAAATATTTAGACCGCCCTGGACCGCCTCTCTCGGTGTCAGAGGGTTAAACGATACTTTATTTTAATTACAATAAGTTCGATAGCACGGCCTTTGTAAATTGAATGAAAATACGAAGTTAAATTATTCTGAAAGTGCCGCAAAAAATTTTAAAAAATATCTCGTTTCCTAAAAAAATTGTCCTATCTTTAAAGTGTCGGGGCCCATAGGCAGTTGTCTACTTTGCCTATTTAATACTCCGCCCATAGAGAACAGGTCCAAAATATCTCGTTATTACTTAATCCTTTATTTATCGAATTAACTTACCAGCAATTTTCAAATTTTATTTTGGCATCAATAAATTCGTTTCAATGCTGAATAACCCCAGGAAAGATAAAAAACTTTTTTAATTAAACAAAATAATTTAGTTAATGTTGATTAATAACTAAGAAAATAAATTTTTGTCTTCATTTGCCATTTAATGCTAGCTGTTCGAAATGCATTCCTCGTGTTAATGTAAATACTGTAACGAATCATCTTGTGGGTGTACGTGAATGCAATCCAATAAGCAGGATGAAAAAAATAAAGCTCCTTATCTTGCAAATATTCCAAGAAAAGAAATGTAGAACAAGTATTAAAACAGAATTTGTAAAAATTCACAACAGAGATAACCAATAAATCTCAACACAGCTCTCAAAGGTTTCCTATTAGTTGAGCAGCTAGCTTGCTGATCAAATTCTAACTGACTCTTCTTGGCTTGAGAGCTTGCTTTTATACTTTTTCAACAGGAAGTGACTTCATTACGTAGGAAGTGACGTAATCTCCAGGAAGTTCATGAAGCCAGTAGAAATAGGTTGAAAGTTCGAGGTCCTTCTAGAAAATTCCTTTTGTCGCCAAAGACTCCAACTTCGTAACGAAGTCGCCAAAATGGTCGCCAAATCTGTCGCCAAGATTAGCATGTCAGGGAAACAACTTTATAGCTTTGTAACAATACTATTAGGAAAAACTGTCTAATTGCGAAGACATACGCGTGATTAAAGTAGTACTTTTAAGTAC
Source organism: Araneus ventricosus (assembly GCA_013235015.1). Taxonomy (NCBI): domain Eukaryota; kingdom Metazoa; phylum Arthropoda; class Arachnida; order Araneae; family Araneidae; genus Araneus; species Araneus ventricosus. The sequence goes on from BGPR01000115.1 coordinate 554,005, forward strand.
GGTCGGAAAATGAAAGGGTTAATGAAACTTAACACAAAATAGCTGTACGAGTACAGGGCTTACAGAAATGAAGTGACACATTTTAAAAATCAATAAAAAAATTAAAATGTTGGAACTACGAATTTTTTTTAAATGAGAGCGCATCTCAAAAAGTTTTTTTTCAGATAGGTAACACGCCATTTCGGTGGTCTAGGGCACAGGTTCTCAACCTGTGGTACGCGTACCCCTGGGGGTACGGGAAGAACTAGTTTACAGAATTTTGTTTTCCCAAGTTTATACATGCTATTTAATAACTATACCACTTGAAAAGTTAATTATTACAGAGTGTAATTTTTAACCATCCTTATAAGTTTAAGTTTATGCGAAATTATTACAATACCGATTTCATTTATTTTGACGTTGAACTATTGCTATGGTAAAAATGCAATAAATTGTAAAATAAAAATTAAGTCCAGCAATTGTTATTAATTCGAGTCATTTTTACTGTTAAGCTCACCTAAGCCCCTAACATTATTGATAAAAATTTCTTTGCACAGACGGATAGTTGGTAGTGGTGGGAGGATATGAATGTAGGGGATACGCGAAAATAAAAAAATTAATCAAGGGTTACGCGAGGAAATAAAGGTTGTGAGGTCGTAAATTACTGGAAATCAAAAATTTGTTTAGAGCCATTATCTGAGAAAATATTAAAACTGGAAGAAAAATAAACGCATGTATTGGTAGGGACTTTTACGCTCTTTAATTTGTTAATTCACATGTAGTGTGAAAACTGAAGAGTTTTCGTGATATTCAAGAAAAACTAAGAAAAGAAGCCAGAAAACACGCATCGGCTTCTGCTGATCGGTAGCCATTGCGTACGGAAATTGCTCGCTGTACAAATTTATAACGGCGTAACGCCGCGTTACCTATCAGAAAAAAACTTTTTGAGATGCGTTCTTATTTTGAAAAAAGAATCGTAGTTACTCGTTACATATTTTTTTAAAATAAATTTTTGAAATATGTCACTTAATTTGTATGCACCCTGTATTGTGTAACTATACGAAAAATCGCTGGAAAAGCATTTCAGCTGATTAATGTTGATATTTTTGTTAGAAAAAATTCTAATTGCTTATTTCATCTATATCTGCAAATAATCTTATTTTTAAGAAAGTGACGTGTATCAGATTCGAGTTACGTGTTGCAACTAATTAATCATAATCGAAAATTTTGCTTTCCTTGGTTGATTAAAATGATTCATGGGCATAAGCATGAGAGCCATCATTTTTTCTCTTCAAGTGCAACATATTTCAGTTAATTAGGTACTGTAAAGTTACCGTACCTCACAGATGTGCTATTAAAAGAGTACCTACTCGTTAATTTAATCTAATCCTCAGTTTATACCAACCAAATGAGAGGTGCAATTTAATCCTCCAAGTTTTGTTTTGCCACCGATGCTGAGCCATCAATAATTAATTAGAGGTTTACGGGCATGGGTTGCAAACTATGGTCTTCATCGACTTTTGCATGACACCACTTTAAAAACGATGGATTATGAGGGGGGATAGGCTTAATAAGGCAGCATTGAAATATTGAAGTTCGTTAAAAACTTCTAGAGGAGGCGAGCACTACAGGGAGTTTTAACTCTGAAACTCTTTGGCAAGCAAATTTTGATATGTGCATAAGATGGTAAGTTTAATCATAGAGGCGAATATTTAAATCAATTATTTATCGATGAACATGAACGGAAATAGTGTTTACTGTTTATAGAAATTTTTTTATTATATACTAATTAAGTCAATGGGCGTGTTTTCAATGTGTAAACAGTGGTAATTTAATATGATGGCATGACTCCATATTTCACACTTAATTCACGTTTATTTTTCAAGATACTAATATTTTTAGTCTTTGTTTAAAAATATTTTATGTAGCATTAATACGCTTTTAATACTATTCCATTATCTTTAAAAATTCATTCTTTCAATTTCGTAAGAATAGAATTTCGTAATTGATTTTTAGCTTCCTTCCTGCTAGTTCTTAAATGAAGTTTTGTATGATTTAACACATATTGTTACAAAGCTATAAAGTTGTTTCCCTGAGATGCTAATCTTGGCGACTTGGCGATAAATTTGGCGATATTGGCGAAAGATTTGGCGACTTTGGCGACAAAAGGAGTTTTCTAGAAGGACCTCGAACTTTCTACCTATTTCTACTGGCTTCATGAACTTTCGGGAGATTACATCACTTCCTATGTAATGAAGTCACTTCCTGTTGAAAAAGTATAAAAGCAAGCTCCCAAGCCAAGAAGAGTCAGTTGGATTTTGATCAGCAAGGCAAGCTGGTGAGCTGATAAGAAACCTTTGAGCGTTGTGTTGAGATTTATTGGTAGTCTCTGTTGTGAATTTTTACGAGTGATGTTTTAAGGCTTGTGCTACGTTTCTTCTCTTAGAATATTTGTAAAATAAAGAGCTTTATTTTTTAATCCTGCTTATGGGACTGCATTCACGTACACCCACAAGACAATTTCGTTACAATATATTGGGAGATAAATTGTATGAAAAGAAAAATAAATACGTTACTTAAATTTGATTATTTTTTCTCTTTTATGTTTATATATCTCCATGAAATTTCCTGATAGTGATAGTAAAAGGTATTTATTTATTATGCCTATGATGAACCTATTCTATAGGTATATTACATTTTTTACCGCCTGTGCTGAACCATCTATAATTAGATGCATTTATTCAATCACGAACAAACTACAATTTTATAGATTTCAGGTTGAAATTTTCAGACTGCACGCAACGTGTGTAATTTTGTATGCAAAACTTTGCCAACTCCTATCAATTGCATAAAAGAATATTCATAATTAAATAATTCTCTTTGGAAAATTGCAACAACAAAATTTTTTCGGTAGTGTTTTGAGCTATTTCTCAAAAATTAGTATTTTAGAGTTGGTTCCCCTTTGTATAATTACATCTAATTTATATTCATTCGGTTCGGGCTAGTATCCGTCGACTTTTGCACGAGACCACTATTATAATCCCATTCTTTTGATATTAAAGTTTTTCTCAAATATTTAGAGGAGAATATCGCAGTATATTTAAATAAAAAATCTTTTGCAAGCGGATTCTGATGCGTGTACAACACGATAGTAATTTTAATCATGGGACGCATATATAAATCAGAGATTTGTCGCACAAAGCTGCGTGAAAATAGTGCGCATTGATTTTCGATGATTAAATGCATGGAGGCATTTACAATAATTAAACAGAGCTTGTTGCTAATTTAATACCATGGCACAATCGAATTGATTGCAGGATCCAAATTGAATCGGGATGCCTTCATGATTCGGATGAATCCAGATTGATACGATTCTGTTTGAATGTTGGATCTTCTGATGCAATTAGATGAATTGAAAGTATACGTTTAGCGAGAAATAGTATTTAATTTTGGCTTCCCAAAGTAATTCATTTTGATAGCCATCGACATTTGCATTCCATTTTGAGATTGTTTTAAAATGTTTTGTAGCCATTTTGCTTTACGTTAAGCACACGTGGGAGTTGATGGGAATCGAACTTCTACCAAATTATCAATTTTTGATTTTATTTAATTGTTTTGGTTTTCCTCGCTTTTTCATGAATTTTTAAGGATTATTGTGGTATTAAAATTGTAATATTCGTAACGAATAAAAATATATATATTTGTAGAATTATTAAAATATTTAAAGAAAAAAATTAATTAGATAAAAAATCGTTTGGTCATAAAAGAAATTAATTAAAAAATATCGTTTGACTGTAAAAGAAATTAATTAAAAAATCGTTTGGCGTTAATTCTTTTCTAAAGCTTATAAAAATAGTTTGGCAACGATATATTGTCTTTTGCTAACGTTGCCTAGCAACGGAAAGTAATAAGAGGATTGAAGATGGAATATCAGTGAGTGATGTAACGTTTGTGATGTATGTGTATGTATTTGTTTTACATGTTTGTGCTGTGGAAGACCTCCAATAAATATATTATTTTTGATAAAGAAGGCTCCACGATTATTCATGCTATGCTGAAATACATCACAAAATAATGATTTTTTACCAGTTTTACTTATGATTTGGACATCCTGTCATTTTCATACCTTTTAGAAGGAAATTATCTTACAAATTAGAAATATTTCTTAATATGTGCCAACTAATTAGAACTTCCGCTATTTTCTTATATTATTTTAGAGAAATCAGAGCCTGCACATGTCTCTTAATACACATTTTAATCAAATATCTTGCGCACATGTAAATATAGAAATTTTTTCAAGATAATATGTACCGAATGTTAATTTAAAAATATCTTGCGTGATGCATGTTTTTACCTCTTGATAAAAAGCAAGAAAGAAAAATATACTTTAATAAAGCATGTAAAAGAATAAATGTATTCTATCGTTATACGAATTATAATTATTCTGTAAAGTGTGTAGTGTCTGATTTTTCTACGAACACAAATTAGAGTATACATAAGCTAAAAAAAATACGAAACATTACACAAATAGTCCAATTAAACTAGTTCAGCTTTTATAATAATTTTTTGCTTTCAAACTTAAAATGTTAGAATATTTACAAATAAAACTGCAGAAAAGGAATATCTGTATTTTCTTATTAGACTTGATTCACTAATGAGTCTCTACTATAAATTTATAGAAATAAAAAAAAATCTATGTTCTCTGCTATGAAGATAACTGATGCTATAGTCAACAAAATGTTGAACATAACGCACAATACATGACATATTCATACGAGTTAATGCAAACACAGGCTAATACACCTATTCAATATTACTAAAACATCTCGATTTTAAATCATCCTATTTTTTTTATTTCTTAATCATTTGTATTAACTCTTTCAATACTGGAGCGTCCGAAATGTCCGGTCAAACAATGTACGGGGATCACTCGAAAAGCTTGAATATCCTTAGGAGCTCCACCCCCCTTCCTTAAGGGTGATTGATTGAATACCCTTAGTTCCTGCTTTGATCGTTGCAGTTGCGTACCCTGCGTATAGAATTTATCTTATCTTAGAAAGAGGAACTCGGGGATTTCAGTATTCCGAGATCTCACGAATCCGAGGCTCCAAGCAAGCAAAGGGTTAACATCTGGTTTGATGGTGAAACTGAATCATATGCAATAGCTTTCCGTTAATTAGTTTTTTACATATAATTAATCAATATTATGATTAAATGGGAACTAACAGGATAGTGTTATGTGCCGAAGCTTAAATTCCACCACTTTTAGGAATGTAAGGGATTCTTTCCATAATAACTGATATCCAAAATCTACGATCCAAGAATGTTGAGTGTAGTTGTTGAACTATGCATAAAAGAAGCACAAGAAAGTCATACATATAAGCAAATTTTTCTAACAAAAGTATCAACATTAAATTAGCGGATATGTTTTTCCATCGATTTCTCGTATAGTTACGCAATACAGGGTGTACACAAATGAAGTGACACATTTAAAAAATTAATTTAAAAAAAACTAAAAATGTTGGAACTACAATTTTTTTTAAAAATAAGAGCGCATCTCAAAAAGTTTTTTTCAGATAGGTTATGTGGCGTTACGCCGTTATAAATTTGTTACAGCGAGCAAATTCCGTACGCAATGGCTGCCGATCAGCAAAAGCCGATGCGTGTTTTCTGGTTTCTTTTTTCAGTTTTTCTTGAATATCACGAAAACTCTTCAGTGTTCACCCTACATGTGAATTAACAAATTAAAGAGCGTAAAATTCCCTACAAATGCATGCGTTTATTTTTCTTCCAGTTTTAATATCTTTGCAGATAATGGCTCTAAACAAAGTTTTGAGTTCCAATAATTTACGAGCCCCTAGACCACCAAAATGACATGTTACCTATCTGTGAAAAAACTTTTTGAGATGCGCTCTCATTTTAAAAAAAATTGTAGTTCCAACATTATTATTTTTTAAATTGATTTTTGAAATGTGTCACTTCATTTGTGCACACCCTGTACTCGTACATCGCATTTGTGTTAAATTTCATTAACCCTTCATTTATAGGCGAAACTTAAAAGTACTGCTTTAATCATGTTTATATCTTCATACATATTTTCATACCTTAACAGCAACTACTTTGCAAAATCATCTTCTGAAATGAAAAAAACGTAAAAATGTAGTATCTAAGAGAAACACGCAATTAAGTATTTGTTTAAACAATGAAAACGGTTTGAATTTCATTGCAAAAACGAAGATTTTTGTTGTAAATTAAGTTTAAATTATTTTTTTGCGAATTTATTAAAATTGGAGAAAAAACACAAACTTAATTACTATCATCAAAAAGATAATTTTTTGCATTTTCAGATGGGGTAAAAATTATTTTTGTGCTACATTATTTTCGTAAGTTATCAAGGAAGAGCGCAAAAGTTTCCCTTAATTTTTAATTAATTAAAATTTCCACAAACCCTTTCGAGGGTTCTTTCCCTTTTTTTTCTAGTACACATTCCCTCCCTCCAAAGTATTTTTACACACACACATTCTCATATATTATTTATAGAGATAAATAATTTTCTGGGGCATTATTATTTCATTTTTCCAGTCTCATTAAAAATGTTGAATTTTGATTAAAATAAAGTTTGTTACTTTGTTGAACTTTTACGCATTGATTTGGAATGCAAAGTTTATTTATAAAACAAATTTTGTTCTGATCCCACACCTATTAGCCATCATTATTTTCGATATTTCCTTGTGTATCCATGTACCCCTAGTATGGGGCAAATTGATACAAATCCATTTTTAGGAAAAAGGTATAATGAGTATATGACCATTTATGACCAAAACTCGACTGAAATCCTATATTAGATTAACAAATGTATAAATCTAGTGTATTAGCTCTGATTATTTCCATTGGTAAAATAATTTTTTAGCTTTCTATAAAAAAGTGTATCAATGTCCCCGCATTCCCCCATCCACTATAAATGCTATTAAAAATGAAAATGCACAGAAAGATAAGGACAAAAACTCAACATAAGAATTATTTTCTATGTGCTGATAATATGAATTGGAATAAGAACGAGCACGCTATATTACGGAGCTGATCTTTCATGGCGGCTAACTGACGTATTATTACGTTACTGGTTGTTAGCGGGATAATTAAAAAAATTGGATATTTTAATTGAATTTGTGTCTAACAAATATATTTGTAGCAGCTATTTACAATCTTCGTTGAATTCTTGAATTCCTTTTCATAAGATTTTATTCAAGTTGGCTGTCGTGTCCTCAAATCTTGAGATCGATTTCTTACCAACTTCCAATCGAGCTACAGCTTTGAAATTTAGCACAGTGGTGGGTTTTTGGTGACAATACAATATTATGCAAAAAAATTACAATCTATACCTATTTTAAGCCTAACAAAATTATATTAAAATTTTAGCCCTATATTTGGTCGATAAGGTTTGGAAGGTGGTAACCTCACGTTGCGTAGTGTTGTAACAACGAAGCTAACAGATAATACGCTATACTTTTTCGATTCACCGATGAATGACGTAATCGTCGTGTTTCCACGCGTCTTGGGTTTACTTTCTATTAGAATTCGCCCAACAACCAGATTTTTTTTACTTCGTGTGAGCCAAACGCTTCGCACTGAAATCAAAAACAGAAAGTTGTGTAGATCGATTCTCTTTTTTTCTGCTACATTGTTGATAATAATTGTAAGTTATAACGTAATATATTACGGATTTCTATTTCAGAAAGTTAATGTCATTAAATCATTTTAAAAATGTAATTGTACATATGTATATAACAATTATAATATGTGTTTTATATTGGAGAATTCAATAATTGAATTTGGTTTACTATGCCTGACATGTCGTGTGTATTCGTGTCAGCCGTCACTAAAAAGTAGAAAATAAAATAAATTTAAAAAATTAAGATATAAGATTTTATTCATGCGAAAAAATGAACGCAAAAGTTGAAAATATTTTTTCGGATTACAACAAAATGCATGGTTCAAATAAAAGCGTGGGCGCCTTTACCTTCTAGGAATATTCCATTTGTTTAAGGAAATATACACAAAATAGGAGGTGTTTTATATGTTTTTTTATATTTTAAAGTGTATAGGTGTTTTAAAAGCTTATACTTTAATTTTTTTTATATATTTATTCTTTAGCTCCAAAGTCTCAAATGTGACACATGGCTAGGCATTTTACATTCCGACATAGCCTTATCTATATAATAGCGCCCTAAATTTAGCCAATTGTTTCTGAAATATAGAGTCATTTTAAATGATAAGTAAAGGAAGCTCTACAAAAAAAGTAATCCTTGTACGGGAATTCAAAGTTTAGGCACTTAGAAACCTTACAGATGGCTTTGTCACCGACCGTCACTCACCAGAAACACTTAAAATGGATGGCCGGGATAAATTTCAAATGTATAGCACTCACTTTTGTACAAGGCAATAGATAAGGTCGCCGGGTGTATCACATGGGAAAGCACGGCGTCAAGTGAGACGCACAAAAGAAGCACTAAAAATAAAAAGGGGACGAAAAAAGTGTCCCGAGAAGCACTTGAAATGCCCTCCCTTGTGACTAAATCCCACTCCTGTCCCTCGGAAAGTCGAGGGTAATAATAATGATAAAGAAAAACGCTTGAGATTACAGCTTTATCAAGTTCAGCCCTTAGTTCTCTAGCTATACGTGGAATGTAAAGATGGTTTGGACGTGAGTTTCTGGCTCGAAATAAATCCGTCGTAAGCAGCTGTTTCTGTTGTGCTCGATTTATTCAAGCAAGATTTAAATTTTGACAGGCTTTATGTTTAGATGCAAAGAAATAGTTTGGAGAAATGCTTCAGAATACTTTTCGCATTCGCAGATTGTTGTAAACCCGTACGCTTGCATGAAAAAAACTATTTCAACAATTGGACAAGAAAGTGAATTCGTTTGATGTTTAATATACAGTAATACATCGTTACAACAATACTTTGGGGACCAAATAAAGATATTGATATAGAGGGATGTATTGTTATATCGAGGGGCGATATAATTACGATATTAAAAGAATTAAATTTTGGCTGTTTTAATGTGGAACAACACAACAATATTCATTTTAGAAAAAAAAATAGTTTGGAGAAATGCTTCAGAATACTTTTCGCATTCGCAGATTGTTGTAAAATCGTACGCTTGTATGAAAAAAAACTATTTCAACAATTGAACAAGAAAGTGAATTCGTTTTATGTTTAATATACAGTAATACATCGTTACAACAATACTTTGGGGACCAAATAAAGATATTGATATAAAGGGATGTATTGTTATATCGAGGGGCGATATAATTACGATATTAAAAAAAATTAAATTTTGGCTGTTTTAATGTGGAACAATACAATATTCATTTTAGAAAAAAAGCATCACCAGAGTGTTAATTATTATTAAAGCATACAAAAATTTGAAAATTCATCTATACAATAAAATAGTTCACATACTTTAGAAACATATTTATAGAAAAAAATCCAATATTTTCCTTTGTTTGTTCATTTTTTTAACTGTTCCCCAGCTAAAACAAATCTGAAGAAAAAATCTGCAGAAAATCGGAAGGTATTTGGAACATGTTTTCTTCAGATTTTCTGCAGAAAAAAAATGCAGAAAATCTGAAGAAAACTATGTTCCAAATGCCATCAGATTTTCTGCAGAAAAAAAATGTAGAATATCTGAAAAAAAATGCTCCAAATACATTCAGATTTTTCTACAGTCAAGATTTAATTATTATTAATTATGCAATTATTAATTTCATTAATCTGATTTGTGACTCAACTTACTTTTACGATGTCCGGGATTCGAACTCGCGTCCCTCTACTTGGCGGGCAGGAGTGAGGTTTGCATGGAGTCGAATGCATGAAAATGATCATCATTTGTTGATGAAAGGATTGAAAAAAATGCCCTTAGGGACTGAACTGATTGAAGAGCTTTTTGAGATGTCAATAAAGATTGCGATGGATCTGTATCGTTATCATATTTGGAAACAGAAATATTGTTACAGAGGAAGAAAATGGTGCTGAGATTTTTAAAAAACATTGTTTATAGAGGTTTATTTTGTACAGAATATCATTATGTTGAGGGTAGATTAACATTATGTTCTATGCAAATTCACCGGGACCACAGAATTTTATTGTAGAGGGATTTATCGTTGCATCGGATATCGTTGTAACGAGAGTTTACTGTATATAAGGCTTTTCCACAATTTTTTTAAATTCTGAAGAATTGAAAAAAATTATATTTATCAATTTTGAAGGAATATTCCGATTTATTATTATTTGAATTTATGTATTCAAATTCAACATTTCTGTCTAAAGGAATAAGTGGGAATAATAACAATAAAGCTCTTACGAAAATGTTTTTATTAATATGCTAAAAAGTGGAAAATCAGTTTTTATCAAAAATATGGAGGTGAAACAAAATCTAAAAAGAGTGACTTGCTGAAAATAATACTATAAAGAAAATTAAGCAACAATGATTAATATCACATGGAAATAACTAGTAATTTGACCTGTCCTTATGGACATGCAAATATCGAGTCACTGACAGTTCCGAAGAACGCCAGCAAATTCGAGTACAAAATTTCTTCACAAAGTACCCTGCTTCATAGGGAAAAAGGTTAAAATAATCAACACAATTTCTCACAATTTCAAATTCTATACGCACTTTCAAACTTTCCTACACACAAAATCTTGATTAATTACCAAATAACACAAATTAAAATACAATCATAAGGAAAATAAAGAGAAAAAAAGCTTTAAAAATATATATGCAGAAAGCCACAAATTAAATTTTAAACATGCAACACATTGCATCACAAGAAAAAGTCTGAATCAACCTTAACACAATTTCTTATCGCAGCTTCAAATTTTCCTATACATAATTTCAAACTGTCCAATACACAATTTCTTGAATAATAGCTAAACATTAAAATAATAAATAATAATAATAAAGAAATAAAAAGAAGAAGAAGAAAAAATGAAAAAGAAATACTTAAGTGTATGTCAAAAATTTAAAATGTGTTATAAATATAATCCAAATCTCAATTTAATTTACGAATTTCTGTTAGTGACTAATGCTTTCATTACTTTGTTTTGACCTGCAGATTTTTGATATTTTTTATCATAAGATTTTGTGTTCTTAATTTTTTTTCAATTTTTATCATTCTCTATTTTTTAGTCTTTAATATATTTCCTAATTCATTATTATAAATGTTATGAAATCCTGCAATCAATTTTTCTCAAATTCACATCCAAATGGTACCTCTCATATTGAATCAAAATTTAAATAAAATTAATCGATTAACTAGTAAATAAGTTCTGAAAATATTAAAAATGATATTGCGCTCTGAAAGTTTCTCTATTCCACTAGGAAGTGAGTGAAAAATCGATCAAAAAATTCCATCTTCATAAATATCAAAAAGTAAAATTAAATAAAAGCATTTATATAAAATCGAATTTGAAAGTAATATCTTTCAAGCGATGCATTATTATATTTAATATTATTTGAATATTACTTTTCAAAGAATATCATATAAATTTTATGATTCGATTCTTAAATGAAATAAAACTGTAATTTTCCGTATCTTCTAAATTCTTATTTTTTTTTTCTAGATTCTTATTTTTCATCAAAACGGAAATAAAACAAATATAACATATGGAAAACTTCAAATCCCAAATCGAATTTTGAGTTTAACTTTTAAAATTCCAATTAATATCAAAAATATATGAAAATGGTCAATTTCAAACTTCCGGCAACGATTCTCAATTTTAATTTAAGACTTTCTAGAATAAAAACTTGCATTCCGCTTCCAAGGCTTATAAACTTATTTCTAGTGAATTCATTCAGTTTTTGATAATTATTTACTTCTTTCCACATTTTAAAATCATGTCTGTAAAGTTTAAATTTCCTTGATGAAGTATAATAGAATTTATATATCGAAGCATAATTTAATTTGAATTCTTCAAGCAAATGTTCTTAACGAAAACATTAACTTAATTTGTCATTTACCCCAGTAGCACAAAGATATTGCATTGAACAATATTCGCAATATTGTATAATATTGTACAATATCATATAATATCGAACAATATTGTACAATATCGTGCGACATATTGTGCTACCAGGGTACTTGACATTTTTACTGTTAATTATTTTCATATGCTAAAAAGATGTTATTTTGGGTAGTTTTAGACAAAAATGGACATAAACAGGATATTTAGAAAATTCTAACTTGGGGAACATCAGTATGCATGCTAAGCCAAAGCATAGATAAAATAGAAGTACAGTTATTATTAGTAACTGATTTAATTTGACTTTTTTCTAATATAAATCTGAAATCTGCCCTCATTAATTGTGTTTCTAATTGATTTATTATGTACAACTCCATTATTAAAGTACAACAGGAAAATCTTTGTAATTAGAAATCTGATAGAACCAAATGTGATCATTTATGCACAAATTTATTTTTTAAACCGGTTGGAAGAGACTATTTCTTGATGATTCTTTGATAGTGTCAAAAGAAAAACAGTTTGCGGAGACCAGTTTCAGTTCTATAATTTAGATTGTCATCACATTTCACTGTAACTTTTAAATATATCAGAAGGTTTCACACAACACAGGAGCCAGCATCAGAATCCGAGAACGTACCCACATAAATTCATGGTGATCAGTGGAAATGATAATTTTGGATAATTCTACAATCATGAACATTCGATTGTATAACACAAACAACAAAATTAATTTTCACCACACAATATATGTGGCATCTTTATTTGGAACTAAACGATAATGCGAATGAGATAAACCTCGAGAAGTTTCAATTTCGATATTGCGATTGTTCATAACATTTTAACTACATTTCACCGCGGCAGTAACAAAAAATGTGGTCACATGTCTAAACTGATTTTAAATGCGAAAATGATTCCAGCTGTTTAGCTGAGAGAGTTCTTTATACAAATTAATTTAGTAGTTTGTCGGTTCACGAATCATTTTCAGCAGCTTTTAAGTTACGTTTACTCTGTATTATTAACCAACATGTTCCAATGCTGCAATATTCAACCCTCTGACACCGAGCGAGGCGGTATCGGGCAGTCTAAAAATTTCCCTTTAGCAGCGAGAAGGCCGGGCTGAGGCGGTTGGCTTCTTTTGAGGGGAGGTGAGGTTCTGAGATCGCTTAGGAGATAAGCGCGGTAGGGGGTTCAATTATCCTTGCCAACCACAGCCCATATCCGTGCGCCTTAAGGGAAGGTTATAGCAGGGGGTGTGTAAATGACCACCCAGGTTGGGAGAGTCCAATTCATTTCGATTTCTCCCAAAAGTTCCCGGTTTTAAAAGAGCTAGAAGAAAAAAGTCGCCTCGGATTTATTTCCGTTTATTTTTTCACCCTATTTCCGTTTTCCGAACCTATATGACAAGGTTAATTTTTATATAATGTTAATTGTTATAAGGATGCGGTGCGCCTGAAACTGAAGCCTCCTTTTGCGTCAATTCTAACATGATTTCTTTTATTCCGGACTTTTCGTGTCAAACAGAATAAAGAATTGCAGTTTTTCTTTAAAAAAGTCCTTGTATTTAAAAAAGATTGAACAAATTAATTTTCAGGTATGAAATCAGAATTATATGTGATTGACGCGAAAAATTTATTTCTGCATTCAAAATTTAGCTTGGATTAAAAATGAATTTTTATAAATTCGTAAAGATAATGAAATATGTACCAGAATATGAATCTTTTACCGTTAGAAGCAATAAAAAATGTGTGAGATTTTCTCTTTCCTCTCGGTGAATTATAAGAAAAGAGTAAAGTAATTATTCATTCATGCCATAGCCTTCACTCTCTTACACCATTGTGACGTAATCCTATGTAATGAGGGTAATTTTTATGTTTGTCCTCTTTTAATTCTATTAAAATATCTCAAAGAAAAGCATTTTTCATGTTCTGAAGAGGATTAAAGAGATTAGGTATTTAGAAAAATTAGAGAAAGGAACTTTTTATTTATTCAGAAAAAGACATGAAATTTAAGCACTGCTTTCAATATATAAGATGTTCAGGGTATTTGGTCTTTCTTATTTCTAGCTATACTCACAAGCGCTTTTAAACTCCATGAACATAATTTAACAGATTAACTTTCACTTTTTTAAAATTATATACGGAGAAAAAATATTGAATTGTCTGTCTAGTAAAAGGAATGTTTAAATTAAACTCCTTTTGTATCATATATTTTCGTCAAATTTGCTTGAGTTCATGTAATTTCAATGTAAATAATTTTAATGGTTATTTGGTTTTCACACTATAATTTAATAGAAAGCAAATTATGCATCATATATAACATTTAAGCATTGTGAAAAGGATTAAACTGTTAGAAATCCAAGAAAATAGTGCAGCGGGTTGGTTGAAAGATAGGACAATCGTAATTTAATAGGAAGCAAATTATGCATCATATATAACATTTAAGCATTGCGAAAAGGATTAAACTGTCAGAAATCCAAGAAAATAGTGCAGCGGGTTGGTTTAAAGATAGGACAATCGTAATTTAATAGAAAGCAAATTATGCATCATTTATAACATTTAAGCATTGCGAAAAGGATTAAACTGTTAGAAATCCAAGAAAATAGTGCAGCGGTTGGTTGAAAGATAGGGCAGTCATAATTTAATTTTATGTGATAATAATTTCCTTATAAATAATAATTAAAATATATTAAATTCTAATCTTTTGAAAAAGAGGAAAAATGTGTCTCCGCCAAAATCTTCGTTTGAAGAAGTATCTTGTGGTTTTATCCAACTGTAATCAGAAGGAAAACGTAGCATTTGTAAGTAATTACTGGTGTGCTGTTAGTAGGAAGTTAAATATGTCGTTTATAGGCGAAAGTAACCATCCCTATTTTTCACAAATATATTTTCTTTCAAAGGTTTTAAGTCCATTTGACCCTCTTTATACCACGGCGCCATAAATTGCAAAAAGAAACAATTTGCCCAATTGGACCAATTGCTCTCATTTAGGCCCCGCTTTCAAGGGCCTCCGCGAAAGAGTGTAATCTATTCGGAAAGATCAATTTTATTCTGTGACCGAAGGTCAAAATTGACCGATTCGGGAGTATTTATTGATTTGGTGCAATATATAGATAATTTATAAAGATATCTATTTCAATTCGATGGTTTTGATGTCCAGCCTTTCATCTAAGATTTCACGATATTTAAAATTATGTACGGTTGCGCACAATATTGGAATCAATTACTCCATCATATTAATTAACAAACAGTCAATTATTTACAAATTGTTTTAATATAATTTACTAAATTAATTTAAATGATTTAGTAAATAAATTTAAAATGTAAAGTGAAGTGGTACTTTTTTAAAATCTAGAGACTATTCGTTTTTTTTCTTTCAAATCGATCTTCGGGTAATACTCAAAAAAATTCTCAGACTCCTCATTTAAATAGATAAATCTATGTTATTAAGACCTCATAATATTGACGTTATATAACCAATAATCTGATTGAATGTCGTTAATGGAATGGGGGTTGACCAAAATTGCTTCCAATTGGGTCCCGCTTTTCCTAAGACCGGCCTTGGCCGAAAAGTTCTCAATGCCATGCAGATTTTTTAAATCTTATTTCCCCCAAAGTTTTCTGCTTTCTAAGTGCCCACTTTTTCAGTAGCATGACACAAATTATTTATACTTTTTAACAATCTGTAAAAGTAAAGATAAAAAATAACTAAAAATACGATGGGTTAATGCACCAAATAAATCTGAAAAACTTTAAATTCTTGTAATATAATATATCATGAAATTTCCAGTTACAAACTTTCCATGGCGATTCATACAATTTTGTAAAATCCGATTTCGCTCTGCCACATGTAACTCCTCCTTAGTAGCTAGGAACAAAAACAATAGCAGTGACTTGGGGCACATCCTTATGTATCATAATCACTGGATGTCATATGTTAAAAAAACTCGAAAGTGCTATTACAATGGCAAAATCCAGCTTCCTTGGTCCACTAAAGGGTAAGGATGGAGTTAAGAGATTCTGGCCTCCATTTTCATACCTTGATCCTTTGACAACCTTCCCATAGCAACACAATAGGGTCCTATTGCACCGAGGATTAAGCTAATCGGATGACTGAACCGCCACCTCCCTTCATATCCTCTCTACAGGTGGCACGAAGACGTTTTTTTTCCACCCTACCCCAAAGACGTCATGGGGAGGTGTTTCATCTTTGGATATCAAAGAAAGGCTTCGCTTTCATAGAATTTTTCCTTTCCTTTTCTTCTCAGATATATGAATGGTATTATATCGAAAACTGCATCATAAGGGTTTTGGGATTACTTAGGGTTTTTTTCTCTCATCTTCATATTTTGTCCTTGTTATCTGAATTTGGAAAGATTTAGTCTTTATGGGTAACTGGTTTTGTACAGTCGTTTATAAAAAGATGAATGGAAAACAACATCAAGACGTATCCTGGTTAAAAAATATATATGGAGAAAGATTTGATATGTGTTTCTGCTTTTCTCGTAGGATTGCTAATATGGTTTGCTCAGAAAGTTTCATGTAACCTTAAGCTGACTTGTACGAACAGAGTATAGTGGAATTTGAAAAATGAATATTTCAAATCAAGTAAATATATTACCAATTATATCATGATATACTGTGGTTATAAATGCGGGAATTGTGGCGTAACTTTCTCTTAAAATTTAATCACTTAAGTTCTAGTTTTAATCTTTTCTATAATATTTTTTCCCACACTGCCGAACAAGCTCATTTGAATAAACTCTAAGTCATCAGAAAGATATCGAAAGATTACGATCAAGCGATATTACCTCACAGACCACATGATTCGCGACGATCAAGCGATATTACCTCACAGACCACGTGATTCGCGACGATCAAGCGATATTACCTCACAGACCA
>BGPR01000115.1:570915-590205 GCA_013235015.1 Araneus ventricosus
GATCAAGCGATATTACCTCACAGACCATGTGATTCGCGTGGGAGTTCCGTCTTTAAAGTATAGAACAATATTCAGATTATCAGGAGAGATGGCTTATTGAAATTAAGAAGAACGGACATGCGGTAGATTGGCGAGCGTAACGAGCTACGAGGGTCTCTCCTCTGGTAGCACAGAGGCGATGATACTGGCTATATTCTTTAAACGTAATGTAAGGTAACATTTCTCTTAGTATAACACAGCGCTAATTAAGTTACTAATCATGTCTAAACCCTAAACCTCTCTTTTGTCTAACTAGATGTAAATAGTCATATATGAATACCAATTTCTCATATTATATTTTCGTAAATAAATAATTTGGTTTTAACTACCGTTTCTTCTCCTTTATCTTTGGTGCATTTTCCCCTAGAGTGTTCTCTAGACGAAGTATTTTTTTTTTACCTGTAGTCGGGTTTGAGATTTAACCACCCACCCCTTCCTATAGAATTGTTTGCTACACCTGGGATTATTCCCCCACAACAAATTTTCACACAAATGTTTCAAAATATTTGATGAATGTAACTGCTTTTCTTACGTTTTTGTTGATATGATTTACTAAAATAATTTCACCCGCAACTAATTTCCACATAAATGTTTAGAAATATTTGATGAATGTAACTGCTTTTCTTACGTTTTTGTTGATATGATTTATTAAAATAATTTCATGTCATTTTAAATTGATTTGTATAAAGAAATATAGCATAAGTGGTGAAAGCGAATATCTGTCACTAAATAATTGTATTCTACCTTTCAATATAACGGTTATAAGATTCAAAGACGCTTGAAATATTCATATTCTAGAAATTCATTTTTTTTCTATTTATAAGTGTTTTTTTAAGAAAATGAAAATTGTTAGGTATCATTTTAGAAAAAAAAAAATACTATAATGAATTTAAAGAAAATATAGAGCTGGAACATCAGTACTGCAGAAAATATACACATTAGTAGTTAAAAGAGTAGGGTCGATTAGGGTAATTGGGGACGAATTTTGCAGACTCTTTCATTTTTTTTTCTCTTTCAAAGGATAGTATGCCAAGGAGGAGAGGCGTACATTTTTTTGAGTGTATAAACTTATTCTGCACCCTGCAGGGTTCATTAAACAATGCCTTCTTTCAAAAATAATTTATCAATTAAGCAACCTCACTTTTAGGAGCGTTCTTATTTTACCCCGAAGTATTCCCAATTACCCCATTGACTACAAAGTAATTGGGAACGCGTATCTCAGCTTCTAATCACAATAAAAAATTGATTTTAAATTAACATATTTGAAATGATTAGATATTGTTTATTGCCTCAAAATGCATTTAAGCGTCTTTTCCCAATTATCACAAAATACTGTTTATATTACTGTTTTTACTATTATAACTATTTGTACCTTCAATTTGATGTAATTTATAATCAGTCTAATTCAAATTTTGACGAGAAAAGTTGGAAATGAAGTTAATATAGAAACTGAAATAACTGAATATTATGGCACACTAGAAGGAAATAGGTAAGACTTAAAAATAACACATAAAAGTTAGAAGAAACAAATAGTTCAATTTAGTAATAGAAAGTAGATTTCCCACTTGAAATCGAACGTTCTGTTCAGTATTGTACTAATTTTTATTTGGCATTTACACTACCTGAAAACCAGATAATTCTTTACTACGATTTACTTCAAAGATAGGATCTGGGAGTATATCTTTTAACTGACTCTCAGAAATGGCAAACTTGTCATTCACCATCGAAACAAATTCTGATTTAGCCAAATTGGTGGTTCTCAAACCTGTCATAACGTATTCACCACCGTCAACTTCTTGAATCCCACAGACGTATGAATAATATGCCTTCATTCTGACACCTCGAAGTTTACAGATGAAAACATACAGATTTATTGAAAAATCAACCATGATTCCAGATAAATTACTTCCTCCATCTCCGCAGCCTCCATTTCTTGTTGAAAAGAACCAAAATCCTCATCTTCAGATTCCTCCATCAATATGACATTTTCTTTTCTCGTCAGCATTTTTTTTGTTTTCTTCCATACTTGAAGTCAAACGGCTTCATATCATTATTAACAAATAACTTTCATACGTAAAAAGTAATATGTAAGTAGATCACATGGTAAATTGTTTTAAAATGTCAGTTGTTAACCCTTTAGCTGCAGGTACTTTCTTATATATGTGGCTCATAAATCACACCTCTAGAGTGTCTTAATGAAAGCACATTCTTTTCAGTTCGTTAGGACCTCACCAATGTGTTCTGTAGTCACCGTTCCCAATTATTACTTGTTCCCGTTTTCACCGTTCCCAATTACTACTTGTTCCCGTTTTCACCGTTCCCAATTACTACTTGTTCCCGTTTTCACCGTTCCCAATTTCCCCTCCTTACCCTAATTATATTTTTCTTATTGATAACAAAAATTAAGCAAGTACAATTTTGGAATAATTCACATATGCAGCTGCAGATCTAAACTTTATTTAACAACAAATATTTAGTCTAATGCATACATTTGTTCAAAGTCAGTTATTTTATATGTATGTCTTAGAAATGCACTGACCTCAAGGTGATGAAATTTTAAATTTAAACAAAAGAAAGGGAAGAAAAATGTAGACCTACGACTTAAAACATGACATAGATAACCATAATTTATAACACTCTGCATTAATAATTTCAGTTCAGTTGAGAATACATTATCACAGACTTTTTTTTTAAAAAATCAAATGCACTTTTATGTTGGTTTCCTGCAAATACTATAGAAGCAAAAGCATCAAGATGTTAAAAAATTGAGTAACGGAATTAATACAAAATAAACATTGGTAAATTACGAAAATTAAAAGGCTTTTTAAACAAATAAAATGATAAATATACCTTATATTTCACACTTGTGTCACTACCAAGAGAAAAACCTTTAAATAAAAAGCCAATATGAATCTTGGTACCCACATGATTTCGTTGTAAAAATGATTAGAATTTGTAAATCCATGCGTTATATGTAATGTGAAATTTCTGATCACATCAAAACCATTGCACTGAAACCAGTTTCAGCAAAATATGCATTTACTGACAAATGTCAGATTTAAAAGACGAAATTTGTCTTTTTATGTTTTTTAATAAATTTCTGTACTTCAAAATCCATATTAACCAATTAAAACAAATGTTTTGAAAGCAGGAATGCCAATTTATTTATTTTTAATAAAAGTAAGCCTCCATTTTTCAGGCACACTTGCTTGAAAATGCTGCAATTCTTCATTTATTACCCACGTATTTTTTTAGATGGCTCCAATTTCATCTAAAACAACCTAATATTAATACATAAAAAAAGTATTAGTTACAACTTACATTGTCAAATTAAATTCTCGACATTTTAGATTTCTACAGGAAAACATGCAGGCAAAGTCAATGAATTTCGAACTAAATAATTCATAAAAATTCAAATAAAATTACGCATATTGCAAAAATACAAAATATCGCTTAATTCTCCCTACCCCCGCGTCAAACTAATGAAGAAAAGCTGCAAACAATTATAACTCTATTTTTGTACCTTTTCAAAACTATTTCTGACGTTCTTTTGCGAAGCCTATTCTTTTCTTTGAATCAATAAATCTATATTAGATTCAATTAGTTGTTTACTTGAGTTTTTTTAAATATATTTAAATAAAACGTTCCTATCGGAATTCATTGAAATCTGCCAGGCTTTTCATAATTAATTCACATTTTCTAAACAGAAATATTTGTAAAAATATTGAAATTGAAACACAAGTTTTGAGCTTAGTTTAAAATCTGCACAATAACAAATAGTATCCGAGCACAAATTTTCATTTGAATTTACTTTTAAACTTCTTCTATTGGTAACGAAAACTAAAGCTTAAATTTGAAAGAAAAAAAATTTAAGAAACTTATTTCATTAGAAGTGCACTTAAAGTTGCCATTTTCTATTTTCAATTAACCAAGAGTGATGGTTAAATGTCTCAAAGTAACTTTTAATTATCACAGAGATAAAAGTGGGGAAGATTTTAGAGCACTAAGGAATTATCCTTTGCAAAGAAGCAGTAAAAATAATTAAAACCTTTTTACTAAAACGGAGACTTTTTTTTTTGGTAGAAAGATAGTTTAAAATTCCTTGTAATTATTGAGAAGCAATTTCAGGTAACAGTTGGCAGAGAGGTTTTTTTGCAAAGTAATATCATAAATGATACGCTGAGAATCAAAACCGACCAACCAACGAATTTTTACTAAACTGTGCTAACCTGATTAGTATAAAATGCTCTAGAATATTGCTACTATATCTTCCCGTCATTGCGTGGCATACAGAATGTGGAACAACATCGTGGAGATATCGAACAATATCTTATGCTAATTCCCAGTAGCACAAAGATATTGTACAATATTTTACGATATTGCACAATATTCGCAATATGGTATAATATTGTATAATATCATAAAATATTATATAATATCGAACAATATTGTACAATATCATGTAATATTATATAATATTATATGATATTGTACAATATTATACAGTATTGCTAATATTGTTCAATATCGTACAATATTGTACAGTATCTCTGTGCAACTGGGGATTAGCATAAGATTGTCATAGATCAAACAATATTGTACAATATCTTGCGACATGTGGTGCTACCCGGGCAGGGAAGCATTATATCTTATCTACATTGAATGTGAACTATTTGAAAGTTTTTACTGCTAGTATTTAGTATGTGAATGTGAACTATTTGAAATTTTGTACTGCTAATACAGTAGAGTCTCCTTGCAACGAAGTCTCCCTACAGTGAATTTCTCCCTATAACGTAATTTTTAATCGGAGAGTTAAATAACATTCAAAACATTCTCCATATAACGAAGTGGTTTTCTCCTTATAACGAATTTTTTCAGACCTTTATCTTTTCGATTTTTGTTATTTTTGAAGAAAGTTGCTAATTTCTGTGCACACAAATCGCTCACACTTGTCTGTTTTTGGAACCACTCGCATTGTTCATTCCAGCAATAGCACATAACAATAGAATGCTATGTGAAGGGTAATGCAGTTGTGGGGACCTGGGTTTCTACAGAGGGAGATTTCTACGCATCAAGTTCTCAAGAATCAGGGCGGAGTAGGGGTGGAAAAGAGCAAATGGTTGTGACAATACGCATTTTATGTTTATCCGTACTAATACATATAATTCTCTAAATTGGTGAATTGTCTTCACTTTTGAGCATTTTGTTTATACAATAAAAATTAGTATAATTGTAACAAATTTATAATAAATGTTACTTCATTTTGATTGAAAGTCATAATTAAATATTTTTGAACTTATAGCACATACTAAAATGTTTGTAACATTTACTTAAATAACTGCAAAAATCTCTAATCTCCGTATAACGAAATTTTCTCTATAACGAATTTTTCAACTGGAACCAAGCGATTTTGTTATAGGGAGATTCCACTGTATTTAGTATGTGAATGTGAACTATTTGAAATTTGTACTGCTACGTATTTAGTACATGGAATCTTTAACTGATATGATCCACTCTGGTTTTGAAAAAAAAATGTTTTATATTTCAATAAGATGCTAAACTCAGTTTTAAAAAATCCACTTAGAATTCAAATAATAATTTGGATATGATCAGTTTTATTCTACGAAATTAGAATTGAGCAGAGACAAATGTCTAGCAATACAAAATTTCGAATTTAACTACACTTTCATGCCTGAATTTGTCTGATCGTGTTAAACTCAAATTCGGATACCCAATAAATGCAAGTTCTTCGCATTTGTTCAATCGTGTTAAGCCTAAATCTTGCAATTCGAATGCTATTTAAATTATGGGTTAGATATACTTTATAATTCCTAAATAAAAAAAATTCCTCTTATGCGAATAATAATTTAAATTTGATCAGTTGTGCCCTTGCTTCTTTTAGGAACAGTCTTGGTTGGAAGAGACGAACCGAAATGATTTCCAACCACGTTCTTCAAATTACCCCTAGGCATGGCACCTGCGAATATTACATATTTCAGGCACGTTCCACTCCTCAGAACTCTATAGCAGAGCTTCCAGATAACAAATATCATCAGGTGTAAAAAAGGAAGAAAGAAATATCGTATAAATAAGTATACAAAAAGAAACATAACTCATTAAACATCGCTTGAATGGGAAGAAAAGTCGCCAATCCATCAGTTGGCGACAGAGTTGGCGTCCCTCATTAATGAGCGTCGTCCTTTTTATTGGAATAATATCGTCAATCATTCTGGTGACAGCTTTCGCGGAAAATTTCGCTCTAGGGCGTTGTAGAATTGGTTAAAAAAAGACAGCAGAAAAATATAAAAATTAAAAAATGAAGAAAATATTAATGGGCGGTATATGCGTGTCTTATTTTGTTCGTACGAAGAGTAATTTAAAATCAATTTAATTTCATCAAATAAATTTTTTACTGGTTTTTAGCATAGAATTATTTTATGTATACAGTGGAGTCTCCCTATAACGAAATCGCTTGGTTCCAATTGAAAAATTCGTTATAGAGAAAATTTCATTATACGGAGATCAGAGATTTTTGCAGTTATTTAAGTAAATGTTCCAAACTTTTCAATAGGTGCGATAAGTTCAAATGTATTTAATTATGATTTTCAATTAAAAATGAAGTAATATATACTAATTTTTATTGTATAAATAAAATGCTCAAAAGTGAAGACAATTCACCAATTTAGAGGATAATATGTACTAGTATGTATTTACGTTTATTTTACTTGAAAAATTCCGTTATTTTCCATTGCTTTGCATTTCGCGATGTTAAATTTTCAGAAAATTTTTTCACAATTTAAGAGTGAGTGGTTCCAGAAACAGGCACGTGTGAGCGAATTGGTTGCACAGAAACTATCAACTCTCTTCAAAAATGACAAAAATCAAAAATATAAACCTCTGAAAAAATTCGTTATAGGGAGACAACCACTTCGTTATATGGAGAATATTTTGAATGTTATTTAACATTCCGATTAAAAATTTCGTTATAGGGAGAAATTCGTTGTAGAGAGACTTCGTTGTAGGGAGACTCTACTGTATTTCTGTTTTTATGCTCAGTTCGACTCTGATATGTGGTGCGTTATGAATTGAAATAACAGAAACAGAAAGTGCGCTTCTATAAATATTTAATTACATAGCATTATAAAAACTGCATTTTAACGAACATTGAAAATTACGACAGCAAACAATCAATGAAACGTATTTGGAGTGTGTTTTATGTAAGCTTTGTTTAAAGTTCCACATCAAGGTGAGATAAATCATATCTGCAAGTCTCACTATAACTGTTATATCCGCTAGATGGCAGTAGAGATGTAGGTTAAACAGAAATTACAAGAAGGAATTTGTTTATTTCCATTTTCAAAAGTTACATTCCGACAAGCCGTTCAAAAATATAATGAATAGAGTCTGTGATAACAAAACATTTAATTCAACTCAGTTGCTATTTTACGTTGTCACGGTTGTATTTAATTATCTTCATTATTATTAATTCACGTAGAATTCAGGGATCATTATAAATTTAAAACTCATAAACGTGAGTCTTAGTTTATCAAATGATTTACAAAATTATCTTTGAGTTATTTCGCAGCAATCGGTATTATTTTTGAATGCTTTGTATAATGTGTGTGTGTGTGTGTGTGTGTGTTGTGTTGTGTTGTGTGTGTGATTCCACTTTTATTGTCAGTCTACATTAAGATTCGACCTATTTTTATGTCCAAAGTTGTGACATTGATTAAAATTCTTTGGAGGAATATTTTTCAAAAAATTGGTAAAATACTGGTGCCTTAAAGCACCAGTTCTATTTTGCTTATTAAAAATTTATACTAATCACTAGATTAATTTTAATTTTATTTATTCCTTGTTTTTAAAATACAAAGGAATAATTGATTGTTATTTTCAAAGCTCTTTAATTTACATCATTAATACTATTTAATATTTGGTTTAAAAGAAATGTCTTTCTAAGAGCATTTAAGATTATGCTAATTAAAATCAGTAAATCAAAAGCTTCTTAACAGTTATGAACAGTTAAAAGATTGTATTTTTATATTGATATATTTCTGAAAACATTATGTAATAATCCTTAGAAATTGCCAAATTAGATTGAAATTAAATTTTGATTGTAGAAATTTTATTTTCTAATATTTTTGACGAACATTTAACAAACTTGAAAGGAAACAAATATTATCATTTTGAGAACAGAATTATTTAAGCTTTGTATTATAAAATATCCGAAGTGTAAGCTTAAGTACAGAAAAAAATGGTTTTAAAACTTATATTCTTCGTACTGAATCAATAGCTTATTTCCCATAATGTTGAAAATAACTAGGAAATGTATTTTATAATAAAGAGTGTAGATGGCGCTACTTGTATCTTTTGCTACATCAATTTCTTCTTATCCATTACTGCACAATATGTTGCTCTTAAATATTTCAGTGGAAAGGGATTTATAATTTTTTGGCCAAATATTAAGAAAAGTGAAAATAATAATATCAATTATTTGTATATATCAGTTACGTCAGTTAATATATTTATTTTTTAAATATTGAATAAATATATTTTTTTAAAAATGTAACTGCCATAAAAATAAAAAAACCAAAGGCAAATTAAACAAAATGCTGAATGGTTATTAACATTTAAGATCTGAGACGTAGTTAATATTAAATTAAATAGCTAATTTATCCCTACTCTTTTGTACAGTGTTCATTGAAATATGGAAAATATAGGCTGTTTGTAAAAACCTTATTCATTAACTAAAGCAATAGGAGTTTCAAAAATATTCCTTCAAGAAAAAAATTAAAAATTACTTAATTTAGGCAACTGATAAAACTTTTGTTGGATACATTATGACATGTATTTTTATTACTATATTCTTATTTCTTTTCTGCTATTAGTTTTTAACAATAATTGTAACAGGAAAAAAAATCGGAATGGAAAATTTTGACTATTAGCCCTACAATATGTCACTATTTTTTCTATTAATTAATTCGAAAAAGAAATATGCAAAAACAATTTATTAAACTATTAATAAATTTGATAAATATTAAAATAATTTTCATCTGTGTAAACGTAAATATTGTTTAAATCTATGTTAACCAATTTTTTGTTGTTGTGGCTTTGTTAATATCATTATGCCAATATTTGTCAGTGACGTAGACAGGGCAAGTGGCGCCCAGAGCCCCATGATTTTTTAAGAATTATTGTGGTATTAAAATTGTAATATTCGTAACGAATAATATATATATATATATTTGTAGAATTATTAAAATATTTACAGAAAAAAATAATTAGATAAAAAATCGTTTGGTCATAAAAGAAATTAATTTAAAAATATCCTTTGACTGTAAAAGAAATTAATTAAAAAATCGTTTGGCATTAATTCTTTTCTAAAGGTTATAAAAATAGTTTGGCAACGATATAGTGTCTTTTGCTAACGTTGCCTAGCAACGGAGAATAATAAGAGGATTGAAGATGGAATTCGATATCAGTGAGTGATGTAACGTTTGTGATGTAAATGTATGAGTATGATTTTATGATTATGATTTTAATAATATGATTTTTTCGACCCCTCTTCGTATTTGACTTGAAAAAGTGTCATAAACGCATTAATCTGACTACGTTCGAAAGACGGTTTGGGGTCGAAATTCACAAATTTTTTATTGTTTTATTTTAAAGCTCATTTATTTAGTTTTCTAAATTTAGGTTAATTTTATTTTTACAATACATAGAAACGGAGTTATAGAATTTTTTATAAAACACGGTGGCTAAAATCGAAACCAGAAATTGGCTATTTTCCATCGTTCTACCAAATACACTGCACTCTGAATAATAAATTAATTTACTTTAACTAATTTTAATTTATTATATATTCGATCTGCAAGCAACATCAATTTAAATAAATTTTTGAGTTTTAACAATCTTCTGTGGACTTTTTTGCCAAAATGCACATTTGTCGAGTTACAAACTTCACGTTTTGGGACATCAATAGCTGTATTTCATTATCTAGGAATAGTTTCTGGTCAATATATACTTTGAAACAATATCTTAACTTCAGTAACCACAGAATCGTTACTTCTAAGACACAGTCTTTGGCAGGGACAAAAAATATTTTTAAAACATTACGGGTTCTCAGAATGAAAAAAATGATAAGATTGTGGATAAACAAGGTATTTCCTACAAATGTGGCGAAATATAAAGGAAGTTTAACAAATATATTTTTAATGAAAAACAAATGAAAACTTTAAATGCGTTTTTTGAAAAACTTGTATTTTGTCAAAAGCTACGTACGCAAAACATGAAACATATCTCAAAAGATTATGATTATGTTTCCTTGAAATTTTTAACACTTGTTACTTTAAGTATTACGAAGGCAGTGAACTACAGATATAGTTCTGAAGTCAATAGTTTTTTTTTTATTTACAGCTGCTTAAAGTTGTTTATACCTATGCATTTTGTGATATTTTGAATAAGAGAATATTTGACTTGCCATAACTTTTCTCTAAATGCAAATCTTTCTTAGATCCTAGCTCATTGCCTTCTCCAAGTAAGGCAATTTGCAAGTGTGCTGTGTAGAGAAAGAATTTGAATATAAGGATTAGAATTTCTGCTAGAGTGTTTTGTTTTTTGCTCTAATTTTCACCATTTTTTACCTAATTTATTCCATTTTACTGAATCTTAAGTGAGAGAAAATTTACTGGCTGGTATTATTCATAGTTTTGTAACACATTGACCCAGAAGATAAACAAAACTTCGCCAATAAAGCCCTTTTTCAAAAATTTGCCTCCGAACCTAGGCAGATTGCCTTAACGTTTTGTCAAGAGTCTGAAGCGTAGCAATGGTAAGTGGCACCCGGCGAATAACATTCTTCATTTTTTTTATCCCAATCGTCGTTAGTGGTTTGACAAGCAGAAATGGCACCCAGGGCATGGTATTATTTTTACGTTCCCTATTTATATTTTGCTTTAAAAAATTGCAGGGCATTCCTAAAAACTGGCGCCCGCAGCATCTATACCCCATGCTCCCGATCGCTACGCCACTGATATTTGTCAAAATATTTCATGTCAATAAATGAAAAAAAATTTAAATAATTTCTCGAAATGTCATACATTTAATTATCAGAACAATAACAGCTGCGGAAACTTTCAAGTCAAAGATTTGTTTACTTGAATGCTTCACCTTATATCTGTCCTATACACTAGAACGACAAGATTTTCTGAACTTCAAATCAGGACATTCAGCGGAGGTAAAAGGTGACAAAGTGGAATAAAGAGTTTTCACTCTTTCAACTAATCCTGGTTTCCTTGTTGCTTTACCATTTAATCTTAAAATGACACGAGCCAATGCGTAATGGAAATTTATAATTACCTATCTAATGAATTGCCATTCTCAACAGCCATTGTTCACTATATTAAGGTGACAAAATTTTCTGAGTATTGGTCAAAATCCGAGAAATATAAATACATAAACAGAATAGATTCTTTAATTATGAAATAATTAATTATTTAATTTTTTCCAATAAAAGCGGAAGAGATGAAGAAGCATAAATAACAAAATTGTTGTTATTGTTACTATTTTTCTGTGACTGATTCATCCTAATGGTTCTTACTAAGAAATGTCTTTTGTGTTCTACGTGTAGTAAAGGCTGAGAAGCAGAACCCCTCAGAAGCTAACTTTTTGAAAGATTAAATTCAGTTTTCTTTTTTTTTAAATACGAACTGTTTGTCGATAAGTATCAGATGAAGCAATCCGAGACATCCAATTCAGATTTGGGACCCTCAATCCAGGATACATAGCCCAAAGTGGAACTGAATCAGTTTATTTGTGACGTCTATTTACTTTATAAATATAGCAAAAGTTGGAAAGAATATTTACTTTCAGTTTACTTTTAATTAAAATAAAATGTTTCTAATACGTGCTATTTATTTATAAACACAATTCGATACAATCGCGAAACTTTCTCAAACAGATAGAATTAGGAATCGTCCCCGCTAATCCGGAGCGTCTATCTAGAATCATGGGGTTCTAGAATCATGATTCTTACTGTACATATTCTATGCACGTAAAAACCAGGAAGAATTCTTCAGAAACTGATTCCTTATTCAACAGTATATAGATAATATTATTTAAAAAAACTCTTAATTTGAAGTAAATAGTTGCAACTAAATAACGGGACGATTCGGTACATTTTTCCAATCTCGGACATCTCACTTTATATACATACACTCTTATTTAATAGAGGCTTGTCTTTTCCTCAAACCTCATTTCTTCTGTGAAAGCCACTCATCATCATCAACCAATTTAAGAAGATAAGATTTCCTTTTGAAAGACATGAAACAGAAGATGTTGTAAAGTATCCAGAGTTATTGCCAAAACCATCTTGCCTAACAGCATGATGATCCTCATTAGGACCAGAGGAGGGAAGGCAGAAGGCAATATTCTTCCAAAG
Source organism: Araneus ventricosus (assembly GCA_013235015.1). Taxonomy (NCBI): domain Eukaryota; kingdom Metazoa; phylum Arthropoda; class Arachnida; order Araneae; family Araneidae; genus Araneus; species Araneus ventricosus. The sequence goes on from BGPR01000115.1 coordinate 583,394, forward strand.
AGCATGCCAAATTGATTGGGGCGGAACCGGGCAGCACTTCATCCACTGTGACAGCCTTTTTCTTTTTATTTGTCTTCTACCATTTTTTTCCCAACACCTTGCACATTTTGTTTCTTTCATCCCATAACAAGTTGTTTTGTTGCACCAGAATGAAAAAGCATTGAGTCTGCCAATCTATTTCTGTTTTTAGAAGATATCCGATTTTTTTCTTCTTTTTTACCCATTGCGATCAAAAAAGACGTACCATCTTCCCTTTTGATGCGTAATGGAATTTGAATTCAGTCGATAGCAGGTGTGACCATCTGTCGTTCCGTACGTTACTTTAATGAATTGCCCGTCTAGGAAAGGGCGTTAATGATGATTTGACAGTCAATAGAAACAAAGAATGGTAGGCAAATGATTTCACTCAACGTGGATTCATCAGTCAAACTGGCAAACGAAAAGAAAGACAAAGAAGAATGAATCCTTTTCTCTTACCGACATAAAACGAAAAACAATTTTTAGGTCGGTGGATCCATAAAAAGGTAGAAATATTAATAGGGAATAATTTGTCAAATCACGGCTTTCTTAATTGAAGTTAGATTCATCTTTCTCTCGCTTTCTTTTTTTCCATTTGGGAAATGAATCGCCTCATTTACTTTTCCCGCCCTTTGGTACTTTTGAATCGAATGTAAGTCCATTCATACATTCCATTTTAACATTTGTTTCTTGCATTTAAATTGATAGTCATTTGGATGTATTACGTTATTCGAGTTGATTAAGATATGCAATAAGCCAGTGTCGCTGTGTGGGATGATATAGAGTGCTGAACAATTTTTTATTCTTCAGATTGCTTAAGAGCTATTAAACCTGTATTTAAACCGGCTCTTTTTTTTCATAAGCTTACTTTTGCCGACTTGGATGTAGTATGTAGAAGGCCCTTCCAGAATAAATCATTCTTCCACATCCTATCAGAATAATATTATTTATTCTGGAAGAATTTGGAATATTTCTGAAAAATTGTTTCTTTTATAGAAAAATGTTACTACGAAGGAAGAACGTATTTCTATATATTTATTATTTTTCCTAAGTCAATTCAATTTTTAATTAATTCTACACGATTCGACTTTATCACTTACTCATATATAAGAGATATATGAGTAAGTTATATATATATTTATATATAAACTACAAATACATATCGCTTATAAATGTGTACCTCTTTTTGCAGTTGGGCAGTTAACAATCCACAAAAGATCCTGATTTTGAAACTGGTTGCTAACAGAGTTTTAGACGAAAAGACGGTTTAACTTTATACAACCTTCAGTTTATTACTCCAAATATTAAATGAAATGAAATTAAATTTTATTAATGATAAAAAATGATTATGAATCATTAATGAATTAATGATATTAAATTTTATTTAAATGATGGTGTGAAACTTATAGTATATTAGAGAACTAGTTTTGAGTATATCTCATAAAATCGAGAAGAATTCAGACCGAAATGTAAAAAGAAAATTTTTTATTCAGAACATCATTATTGATGTACCTGAAGGCACGAAGCGAGAATCAAAATTAAAAACGAAAAAAAAAATGTATTGAAAAGGTGGAAAATACTTCTAGAAAACAAGATAGAAAGTATTAGAATAAGATTACCAATATAATATTATAAAATACAGAAAATGTCTTGTGTTTTCATGAAAAGAGTTACATATGGAATTATTGGAAATAATACACATAACTTGTAGCAGAGCTTTCAGTGAAAATGTGCATTGCTCAATGGATTGAATGAAGTAGCAACAATGGATATGGTGTAAATCATCCTGATTGCCAACCGCGTGTCTGATACTCACACTACGTAGAATTTGAATTGTTTTGCTGAATATCCGACGTTATTCTGATTAATCGTCAAGCATATAGTCTACTTAAAATTTGAATATCCGAATAACATTTTCGAATTAATAAAAATTTATCTCCTCTGAAATATTTATTTATTAATATTTTGAAAATCCATTAATAAAATAATGTTCTTATATATCTATTACATATAAAAAGATATACACAAAAAAACAATAAATACTAAAAACAGTTATGGAAAAAAGCAAACAAAACCACAAAGTATCTAGTGCGAGAATAAACAAATAGCTTCTAAGAGTACAATGAGGAAAATTCAAAGGTTAACTAACAAATTTCTCTCAAATAAATAGAATTAAAAAAACCGTGTCTCTTATTTAAAAACGAAAGATAATTTAATTAATATTTACAGTTTAACGGATTCCTTAGAAATTTTTCCCAATTCTGAAATTTTAATTGAAAAAGGACTTGAGGCTTTTTAATTACTTTGGTTTTTTTTTTCTCAATAGATGGAGCCTGGCTGACTGATTTCCTCCTCTGTATAATTTTGTTTTTGTATATTTTTCGGCGCCATTTTTCGAAAATATATTGTTAGGGTAAATGTGTTTCTTCTTATTTTTTCGGGGCAGAAAGTAAGTTTTTTGTCTTTGCTTTCTTCTGCTTTTTGTTCAAAAGGCATAATTGCACTTTCTTTTTTCCTTGGATTTGGGATAATTCGGTTAAGCAACCACTGACTTAATGCCAGTTTTTCTACAGAAAATTGTCCCAATTTTTGTGAAATTTAGAATCCCAGCAGGAGGTGAACCTTGAGGAAGTCCATATGCCGGATTCTCTTCTTATTTTATGTTTATATTGTTTTTTTACTTTGTCTTATGTGTGTTTTTCAGTTTCTTAGTTAATCTTTGTATATATAAATAAAATATTTCCAAAATATGTAGCGCTAAAAAATAGTGCATCGTTATCAATTTCTAGTGACACTTCGTAATGTATTTTGTTATGTCTTTCTAACTGCAAGTAAGATGCATCGCAGAAATAAATCAGGGAAAATAAAAGTAGTACGTGAACATCTCCTTTAGTAAGTACGTGACTTAGTAATGCGATGAAAGATAGAAATAAAAGTAGCAGAACATTGTAAAAATGGTGCTAAAAGTATTAGTATTAATGATTGATAATGTAACAGAATATATGATATCACAATGATATCGTATGTTTCATCAATCATGGTTCGTTTAATTAAGAAAGATGTTACTGGACTGATTTCATTCTCTTCAGTTTACCAAGGTAGTAACATCGTAAAACTTCCAAGCTAGAAATTTGTGACTTAGTATCATCGATACATAGTATAAAATGAAGTCCCCCGAAAGCGTCTGTATGTGCGGAGGCTTAAAACTCGAGAAATACTAAACTGATAGTGGAGATATTTGTATCATTTTGTACGACATTTATCGAGGAAGATTTTAGTATATTAAACGCATATCAAAATAAAAATGGCAGTTTAATAATTGCGAATTTAATAATTATTTTCTTGCCATGATCCGTGCATGCGCAAAGTAGCAGTATCTGTGCTTTGCGTATGCGCGGAATTCATGTCTGTTTAAATCTCCCCTTAAAGCGCCTGTAAGTGTGAACAGTTATAAGTCGAGAAATACAAAATGTTTATTGGAGATATTTGTACCATTCTGTAGGGCATTTATCGACGCTTTTCAAAATCTAAAAGGGAGTTAAATAATTAAATCCAATTCAACCTCGATCCGCACATGCGTAAAACAGCAGTATCTGTGCTTTGCGTATGCGCGGAATTCATGTCTCTTTAAATCTCCCCTTAAAGCGTCTGTATGTGTGAACAATTATAAGTCGAGAAATACAAAATGTTTATTGGAGATATTTGTACCATTCTGTAAGGCATTTATCGACGCTTTTCAAAATCAAAAAGGGAGTTAAATAATTAAATCCAATTCAACCTCGATCCGCACATGCGTAAAACAGCAGTATCTGTGCTTTGCGTATGCGTGGAATTCATGTCTGTTTAAATCTTCCCTTAAAGCGCCTGTATGTGTGAACAATTATAAGTCGAGAAATACAAAATGTTTATTGGAGATATTTGTACCATTCTGTAAGGCATTTATCAACGCTTTTCAAAATCAAAAAGGGAGTTAAGTAATTAAATCCAATCCAATTTCGATCCGCACATGCACTAAGTAGCAGTATCTGTGCTTTGCGTATGAGCGGAATTCATGTCTGTTTAAATCTCCCCTTAAAGCGCCTGTATGTATGAACATTTATAAGTCGAGAAATACAAAATGTTTATTGGAGATATTTGTACCATTCTGTAGGGCATTTATCGACGCTTTTCAAAATCAAGAAGGGAGTTAAATAATTAAATCCAATTCAACCTCGATCCGCGCATGCGTGAATCAGCAGGATCTGTGCTTTGCGTATGCGCTATAAAGAAATATTATGAGGTAATTTGAATTTTATTTCTACATCGCAGATTACGTTTTACATATTCAGTGGGTCCATGTATGTATAGAACAGATAAACGCCTGCGGAGCCGCGGATACAACGGCTAGTATTTTTATATAAAAACTTTGAATTAATTCATTTTGATGCATTAACGTTTTTTTCGACAGAGCAAAAGAAATACTTTAACAGGAAAACAATATCTCCCAAACCAATGTGTTGCTAAATACACATTTTGCCAATAAACGAACAGATGGAGTTGGAATAAGATGGATATTGAATCAATGTAAAACTATGCATGATTAAATTGTTTGCTAAGATAAATAAGTGTTTTTTCGCTGTACATTTTTCTTTTGTGCTTTCTGTACATAAATATTGTCTAGACAGTCATTAAAATGACAAAAAGAAGCTTACATACATGTGGTAATTCTCCCATATGATTCTCTGAAACCAACTTTTCATGCCGTTATTGTTAACACAGCTTTCAAACAAACGGAGGGAGATATATATAACTTATAGTTTATTATTTTAAATATTTGTTAAAATCTAGCATTTAAAAATTTTATTTAAGAGATGATGTGGAACTTCTAGCATATTTGAGAACTGCTTTGATTATATCTCATAAAATTGATGAGAAAAATCTCTTTCCTCATATGTTGAGAAATAGATACCTATTAATTTTCTTGACAAGCAGAAAATATTTGGGTTGAATTTCCAAATATTTAGACGGTGTTAGTTGTGTTTGTAGAATAATTTAGTGGGTAGGGAAAATTCCCTACCGAATTTGTCGTATGCAACCTACCCGGAAAAACTAACAGAATAGTCTGAAATATGTCTTGGAATTGTACTTACATTTTTAGTTTCTGACGAAATAAGCCCATACTTTAATTTTATTACATTCACATAATTTCTGCTATATATATTAAAAAGCAGCTTTATTACATCTCATCGCTCGGGGATTTCATTTATCACACTTCGTTACAGTACTGTTCGGTTGGAAATACACATATTTGCGTTGCTATTTTGAGTTTACTTAAACTAATTTTGATTTAAGTATTTGTCCCAATATTTTCCTTTACTTAATCAATTACCTTTAAAAAGTAATCAATTTTTATAGTTGAAAATGGTACAATTTCCTTAAAAATATACCCCAGAATGGTATGTGGAAATTTCATGTCGCTCTTGTTCACCGTTCTGTAAGAAATCTTGTGAAAAACACATAAAAACTCGCATTTTCTGTTCTGCATTATAGTTGTTGCACTTTATAATTTAATTTTCCTTATATCCAGAACAAAATTGTAAAAGTTTATATTTATCGTACAATAATTCACTCATAGAATCGGAAACCTTCTATAATCTGAATAATTTGTGCATCTATCTATTGTCAAATAATTTTCCAGTCCAGCATTAAATTCTAGAGACAAATTTTACACAACAAAACCGTGCAGGAAAAAAATACACCTCTTTATCTTCGAAAACAACTCCCGGACAATTTTCTTCTATCGAAAGACGCCCTTACAAAAAAAAAAAAAAAAATGCTGATATTCTTCGCATCACAAAGTCAATCCAAAGCCTGCAGCTATCAGATAACGATTAATACAACAAAGTTATTTCTTTGGCGTGGTTAAATGAACTCGAAATTGTCCGACATATCTCAGCACCAATCAGAGAAGAGAAACTCCACCGCAAACCAAGTTGTCCATATAGACACACTCTCTGGACCAGATAAAGGAACGGCCCGAGATAACAGACGAGTCAATATTGGAATAGACCTTAATGGAAACGTCAGGCAGTTCCATCAACTTGGCATTGCACCCCAACCTTATCGACGCCTTTGGATGTGCCCCCTGCTTTCCGATAAAAGAGAGCCCCAATCTGGATTTTTCCGAATGTCTGCTTATGAATAAAACAAGGAGTGTCATGTTCCTTTCGTACAGAGGCCATTCGATCGAGAGAGGGATGTGTTGGATAGTGGCAAAGACAAAAACGCGCCATCCGAGCTGATAATTTTGTGCCGTGATTGATTATTTGTCCTTTTTCTCTCTGCGAAACGAAAAACCGATGCTAGGTTTGAAGACCTTAGGAGGAGACATTATCGTAAAAATGATTGGATATAAAGGATCTGGCGCGTTTAGTTTGGCTAAAGTGATGCGGCGATAAGGTAATTGATTTGGACACTTGCAGTTTGGAAATGGTGCTAAGGTTAGTTTTAATGGATTAGATAGCTGAACCGTTTAATGTGGAAAAAGTATTGATAAAAATAAAGTGTGCTTTTTTCTTTTAAGAAATAGAAACCTTTCAGATGGTTCAGTGACATTAAAAGACATTATCCTAAAAGCCAGTAACCCCAGAAGCACACAGATATCGTACAATATAGAATGGTATCTTAGAATATTCATAATATAGCAGAATATTGTTAAATACCGTAAGATATTGTATAATATCGAATAATATTCAATGTAGCGTATAATATTGCATAATACCGCATAATATTGCATAATACCGTATAATATTGCA
>BGPR01000115.1:596926-626199 GCA_013235015.1 Araneus ventricosus
AACTCTTCACCTTCTTGACCAGAAGCCATCGAGACCTGTAGAAAGAAGATGAAAAATATAATTATTGCTTTAATTTTTTTATTTGACCGATAATTTCGCCCAGCTAGATGAACAAAATAGGGAAATGAACATAGCAGAGTAATAATTCACAGCTGAGAATGCACATATTTCTATGAATTATTAAGTTGCTTATATATAGGATATTTATATTACTAAATACAAAATGAATAAATAAACAGGAAGCTCATTACCATTTAGTACGTAGCACACTTTTACCACCATGAAAATAAACGACGACACAACACATCCCGGTTATTGTAACTTCCGAGCAATTTACTAAAGCAAAAATGAAAGTTTAATATCCACATATATGATAAATAATCATTCTCATCTATCTCGGCTGTCTTCGCGATCATGGCGCCGAATCTAACGGGGAGTGACAAAGAATCTGGTTAAGTCTCAAAACAAAAGGCGAATAGATAAGCTCCCTTCAATTTATGTATCTTCCGGGAATAGGGAAAAGATTTTTCTGTTCTGTTCCATGAATAAAACATCGAGTGAGGAAAGGGAGACGTTCCTGCTTGCTTTTGCCTCAATAAACGAATGGTCACTCCAAGGATATCTCAAGTTTTCCTTGCGAATTATGGTCATAATCACAAAATATTAGTTTCGAGAAATCACTTAAGGACTAAAGGAAGTATTGAAAGAACTGTATTTTTGGACTAAATTTGTTATTTTTAACTCTTTATCGGTTTTGCTCCAGCACGTTTAACCTATCCAAACATAAGAGTGAGTAGTTTATGATACAAAAATGAACTATGTTTATAAGTAGTACAACAGACTAATTATAATGAAACAATTTCATTTGGAACACTGCAGAATTTAACCCTTTGAACGGCAAAAATATTTCAGCTGAATGCTTTGGAAACGGCCTCTCTGTAGATAAATGGTGAACGCAAATGTTTCGGAGCCGTTTTCGGGTAATAAACAGAGAGCAACTTTCTACGCCGGAGCCGGTTTAAGAGTAATAATCGAAGAACGACTTTCTGCGACGGAGTCGGTTTTAGAATAGTCATCAGAGAGCGACTTTCTACGTTTCAGCCGGTTGAAGGGTTAAGAATTTTTTGTCATGTTTTGCGATAATCATTGTAATAAAATATGTGCATTGATTCATAAATGCGTAGCTACGTCCATATGTCCTCTAATGTTTGACAATATCGGTCTCTGTGTTTCAAATTAAATTGATCACAGATCTTTTTATTTTCTCGTAAACGAAGTATACAAAGAGAAAGTATTGTATCGTCAAAAAATTGGAATTCGAGATTTTGACGAATCTCCATTTTTTAGACCTCCCTGAGTCCGAAAAACACAATTTTGGAATTATGTCTGTCTGTCACACGATAACTCGAAAACTATAAGAGCTACGGGGATGAAATTTGGTTTGTGATCCTTGCACATAATTTGTAGCTTTCTTTCAAATTTTGGACAAAATCCGTCAGCGGGAAGTCTGCCTGTCTGTCTGTCCACGGCCATGTGAACACTATAACTCAAACACTTGAATAGTTAGATGGATAAAATTTGGTACACAGTTTTATCATCAGGAATGTAGGTCCGTATCAAATTTTGGACGAAATCCGTCAAAGGGTTGATATTCTGTCGGACTGTATAATCGCGCACTTGTAAAAATTATATCTCCTAAACCCTTTGGCTTAGATAAATAAAAATTGGTATGATGGTTGCTAATATTAATTATAGATTTGTGCCCAAATTTCGTTTCAATCGGTTGAAAAAAAGGCGTTCAAATTGCATAATTAATTTTTCTAATCCGATTCTCCATACACATGCGCACTGGTAGCAATCTCTGTGCAAGCGGAATGATTACGTCACTTTGTCCTTGAGCTGGCAAGAGTGGAAGTGTGTGATACATGCGTTTTATTTGGTACGCATCTCTTTGAATTTGATTCTTTACCTAAATATTTTACAATGACTATAATCTACAATGAAAAACCTTCTGATAGTCATTGGATTCTGGGTTACAGTAGGTTCGCATTTTTTTTATCCACGCGGAGGCAGGGGAAACAGCACCTTTTCGGGGAAGTATACGAGAAAGTTTAGGGGAGACCACTCCCGCTCGTTTAATTAAAGGACTGTATGTTTTCAATCGCTTCCAAAAATAAAAAAAAGTGTTATCTTTTCTAAATGCTAGAACTACGAATAAAATATTAACCCCTTCACTCACAAGAACGTGTTTGACACGTGCGTCCCATGCCCATCCAGGCGGTTCAGTTACTGTCATGGCATCTGGCACGGGGACATGGGGCGGCGTTCTGTCTGACACGTGCATTGAATTAAAGAATTTTTCATATTTAAATTGGTAATAAAGTCAACGTAACAATTAATTTTATATACAAAATTCACCTGGACATGCTTAAATGTCCCAAGTATCCTTCGCCATCTGAAATAGATTGGAATAATAAAAAAAATATCCTAAATGGATGGTGTCATCTAATTAGGAGGTTAAATAAAATCGTAGGGCAAGGGCCTTGCCGAGAATAACACATCATAATAATCCATCTGAATAATCCACAGAATAATCCATCTGAAATAGATTGAAATAATAAAAAATATCCCAATGGATGGTGTCATCTAATTAGGATGTTAAATAAAATCGTAGGGCAAGGGCCTTGCCGAGAATAGCACATCATAATAATCCATCTGAATAATCCACAGAATAATCCATCTGAAATAGATTGAAATAATAAAAAAATATCCCAAATGGATGGTGTCATCTAATTAGGATGTTAAATAAAATCGTAGGGCAAGGGCCTTGGCGAGAATATTCGAATTTATCTATCTGGAAATATCTCAGCTTCTTTGGAAACATAGCAGAATTGCGTTCAGTCGAATGTCAAAAACTAACAAATATTTTACTTAAACAAATACTTTTATTTAATTATCCGTTGGATTAAGGCTGCATTTTGTTAAATCAATATTTCTAAAAATAACTTCCATTATCCATAATCTGTTTCAACGAATTGATATTTAAAATAAAAAATATCACAAACAGTAAACACACGGAACCAGACAGATTATATTAGAACTTCAAGCATTCCATTTCCGAAAATAAAAGAAAAAATCTATTTTTCTTAACGCTAAGTGGAAGTTTTAAGAAAGAAAATAATTTTCTTAACGCAATTCATTGGTACAAAATACCTCCATTTCTGGAAATGAATTATAATTATAACCTTTCCTAAATGAGAGCACATATTTAAAATCTTTTCACGTATAAAACTACCTAAAAGTTTGTCAGCTAAGCGTATAACGTAATCTCCAAATCAGTTTAACCTTCAGAGATCCTATTACTAGAAGACTGATTAGCATCTGATAAAAATCTTGGAGTGAATTCGCTGGATTATAAGCCTCATTTAGTTGAAACAATATTTTTAAAAATAACTCCCTTTATCAATAATCCGTTTAAAAAATTGAGATTCAAAATCACAAACGATAAACACGCAGAAAAAGACAGACTATGTTAAAAACTTCAAGCATTCCACATCCGAAAATAAATGGAGAAAAAAAGTATTTTTCCTAACGCTAACTGGAATTTCTTACATAAGAAAACACTCTTCTGAAAAGCAATTATTTCTCAGAAAACACTTGTGTTTCTGGAACTGAAATATAATTTTACCCTTTTATAAACGGGAGCACAAATTTGAAATCTTCACACGTATGAATTTACCTAAGTTTGTCAGCTACGCGTACAACCTCATCTCCAAGGCATTTTAACTTTCAGAGACCCAGTTACTCGAAGATTGATTCGCATCTCAGTGGAGGTGATTGGGTTGATAAAGTAGCGGGCCGAAAAATTTATAGAGATATAAAAGTATCCGGAAGTGTAGAGGTGGGCAACAAAATTTAAAAATTTAGCTACAAAATTAGCTAACTTTCCAGGCCACTATTGCTTCTTAACAATTCTTAGCTTTAGGCTTAGCTTAGCTAATTTTTAGCTAATAAAAATCTTGGAGTCAATTCGTTGAATTAAGGCTGCAATTACTAGCTAAATCAATATTTCTAAAAATATCTCTTTTTACCGATTATCCGTTTAAAAAATTAAAATTTGAAATTTAAAACAATCACAAATAATAAACTCACGGAATAAGACAGCCATTGTTAAGAACTTCAAGCATTCCACTTCTGAAAATAAATGAAGAAAATCTATTTTTCTCGGCTCCAAGTGGAAGTCTTACAAAAGAAAGCACTCTCCTGAAAAACAATTATTTCTCAGAACCTCATGCGTTTCTGGAAATGAAATATAATTTTAGCCTTTTATAAACGGGAGCACATACTTAAAATCTTCACACGTATGAAATTATCTAAAGTTTACCAGCTACGCGTACAACCTTATCTCCAAGACATTTTAACTTTCAGAGTCCCAGTTACTCGAAGATTGATTCGCATCTCAGTGGAGGTGATTGGGTTGATAAAGTAGCTGGCCGAAAAATTTATAGACATCTAAAAGTACCCGGAAGTGTAGAGGTAGACAACAAAATTGAAAAATTTAGGTACAAAATTAGCTAACTATCCAGGCCACTATTGCTTCTTAACAATTCTTAGCTTTAGGCTTAGCTTAGCTAATTTTTAGCTAATAAAAATCTTGGAGTCAATTCGTTGAATTAAGGCTGCAATTACTAGCTAAATCAATATTTCTAAAAATATCTCTCTTTACTGATTATCCGTTTAAAAAATTAAAATTTGAAATTTAAAACAATCACAAATAAAAAAGTCACGGAATAAGCAGACATTGTTAACAACTTCAAGCATTCCACTTCAAGAAAATGTATTTTTCTCGGCGCTAAGTGGAAGTCTTACAAAAGAAAACATTCTTCTGAAAAACAATTATTTCTCAGAACCTCTTGCGTTTCTGGAAATGTAATATAATTTTAGCCTTTTATAAACGGGAGCACATATTTAAAATCTTCACACGTATGAAATTATCTAAAGCTTGTCAGCTACGCGTACAACCTAATCTCCAAGGCATTTTAGCCTTCAGAAACCTAGTTACTCGAAGATTGATTAGCATCTCAGTGGAGGTGATTGGGTTGAGAAAGTAGGGACAAAAAATTTATAGAGATCTAAAAGTACCCGGAAATGTAGAGGTAGACAATAAAATTTAAAAATTTAGCAACAAAATTAGCTAACTTTCCCGGTCACTATTGCTTCTTAACAATTCTTAGATTTAGGCAGCAAAAATAAAATTAATTTCTGATTTTTCAAGCAAAAGTAGGGTCCCCCGACTCTAAAAATCTTGGATTGAATTCGTTGAATTAAGGCTGCAATTACTAGCTAAATCAATATTTCTAAAAATATCTCTCTTTATAGATTATCCGTTTAAAAAATTAAAATCTGAAATTTATAAAAATCATAAATAATAAACTGACGGAATAAGCAGACATTGTTAACAACTTCAAGCATTCCACTTCCGAAAATAAATGAAGAAATTGTATTTTTCTCGGCGCTAAGTGGAAGTCTTGCAAAAGAAAACACTCTCCTGAAAAACAATTATTTCTCAGAACCTCATGCGTTTCTGGAAATGAAATATAATTTTAGCCTTTTATAAACGGGAGCACATATTTAAAATCTTTACACGTATGAAATTACCTAAAGTTTGTCAGCTACGCGTACAACCTAATCTCCAAGGCATTTTAGCCTTCAGAGACCCAGTTACTCGAAGATTGATTAGCATCTAATAAGAATCTTGGCTTCATTAATTAGTAATAATTTTGCCTGTCATACGTTAATGAACAATAATGCATGTTTAGTTGGCATAACAATGAGGATATTTAACACGAGAATACATCGTATATTTTCCAAACTTAAACATCCAACTTGTTTCAACCTTGTTATATTTTCAAACTAATGAGGGAGGTACATTTAGTAAAATAATTTCTTTTGCCTATTGTCGAGTGGAAATGAGATACAGTTTTCAGAATGTACTTGCGATTAGTTTTTTGGTTTTATTATTTCCAAAAGTCTGTCAAACTAAAGTTGTGTCAGATTATTTCATGAAGGAAGGGTTGGAAATAATTATAAATAACTGGTAGTTGCAAATGATGGCTTTTCTAGAAGATGTTTTTCTTCCTTTATTGCAAATCCAGATTTAATGGAGCCTCTGAATTTATCACTAGAATAGGAAAAGAAGGATTCATGGAAAATTTATTAGAAAGTGGATTTTTATGCCAAAAGTTCGGATTCATGAGAAATATATTTGAAAAAATTACACATATGATAAGCGTTTATTACAGCTAATTTATACATTTAAAAAGTACTGTGTATATGCATGATTCAAGATGCCTGTTTGATGCATATCCATGCGGAGAAATTTTATTGTATTTTGTTGCATCTCAGCAGGGAGTTGCCATAAAGATTTCTGAAGTGTTCAAGTGATTGCAAGATCTAGAATTTTCTAGTAATCATTCTTTTCGAATAAATACTGCCGTTAAGAATGTTTTGTTTCTTTTACTGCAGGTCATATTTAAAGGAACAAGATTTTAGGAAAACTTAACATTAAACACTATTATTTAAATCTAATTGTTTCATAATTGCAAAAATGGAATATTGTGATCGGTTTTTTTACTCATTTCCTCACGTGCTAGAATGTTAATATTTTGTAACTAGTGTACCTGGATGACAATACACTATTTTGATATTTCCAGAATTTCAATAATCAATTAATTTAATTAACTTCTGATTCCATAACAGAGGCGCCAACTATTGAATTTGAGGGAAAAAAAACGGTTTCAAGATTCCTTGATGTTTAAAATGAAGAATTATAAATAAAAATTTTAAAAGTGAAAAATAATTAAAATGGAAACAAAAATAATTTTTAGCACACTAACAAAAGTGGTTTTAAAAAACTGTTTTCATGAAATTTATTTATTTGACGTGTACAATCCATAAAAAGAATCCGGACATTTCTTATCCTTCGCAATCTATAATTGTTAAAATAAAGCAAAATGTGTTATTTGATTTAGAAATGTGTCTTCTTTAAAAACATGCGAGTAACACTTGCTTAAGGGGGCGTCTGCATATTTATTTTTTATCATTTTCATATTTTCGAACAGCAACTCCAAATGTTTTTTCTTTTAAACGATTCTACACATTAAGAACCCTGAATATACCAAATTTTACATAATTCGACGTCACACATCAATAGATATACAAGTATAAATATTTAAGGATTATACAGAAAATAGGTCGTTCTTACAATGCTTTTCTTTACATTATTTTTATATTTCGTTAGAAATAATTTTACTTTGGCCTTTTTACCAGCTGTTTTTTAAAAAATATGTACTGCCAGATGTAAGCCAAAATATGTAATAAAAGTACATCTGTTCATTCTAAATCTTCCATCTGAAAAGAATACAATTCACAGGATAGTATTAAACATATATTTCATTTGATCAAAAGCTAATCAAAACTCCGATTTTATTCGTTATATTTTATACTAATAACGGTAGAATTTTAAATGCGATAATTATTTCTATTGTTATTTTTAATTTAAAAATTTACATATTCTTGCAGTGGATGTTTTCATAATTTCAAAATCTTATAAAATCACAATGTTGTGAACAAAACTGTTTGAGAATAAGCGCTTATGCATGGAATATCAAAAAAACGAAAAAAAAGCAATTTTGAAATCTTATTAGAATTTTAACATTTCCCGCGCGTTAACTATTCTACTAGCTTGATTATTCTAACAGTTTTTCAAACACTATAATGTTTTGCGATATAGATGTTTTAAATCAAAGGAAATTCCGTGTTAAAAAAGAACCGTTTCAACATTCCTTTTTTTTATAAATTCCAAATTCATTACATAATTTACATTACACGTGTTTTTTACACATGTTTTTTAATAATTCGTGGCTTTTTTTTACTAATACGTTATGGCTGATTTAACCTTCTAGAACTCTTTAATTAATAGTTGCATATTTCAAATTTGAAGTAGAATAACTAATGAAGAAATTAATTTTTGAAAGGATTGTCGAATATTTTTCTTGGGGAAAATAGCCATTTTTCTTTTTACTAATGAAAAAATTAATTTTTGAACAGATTCTAGATTGATTTTCTTGGAAAACATACATTTTTCCTTACTTGCAAATTTCTGATACATTTATGTTTACATTCTTTTAGAATTTAGCCAACGTATTTCGAATCTTTAAAAATAATTTTTATTTTAATTACAGCGGATATAATATTTCCAGAAAAATAATAATTTAAAGTAATAAGTTATGAAGAATAATACAGTTTATTAATTCACTATTAATTATTTGATTAATTTGTGGTTATGATACTTTTTCAAGAAAGTTATTAAAATTTTCACAATTCCAAGGAATGAATATAATGAATTTTTAGCTTCGAATGAAATATTCCTTTTCAAACGTAAAATGGAAAATTTAAAAATAAACTATTTTCTTCATTTGCTTTGCATGCTGTCAAAGATTTTGTGTTACAGATATTTTCTGTTACATATTGATACATTTTTATTCTATTAACATACCGTAGAAAAAGAAATGCAAACAGAATGGTTCAAATGAAGGAGCTAATAACAAAACGTTTTTTACAAGCTGTTTAAAAGCTTTATTGCACATCGAATATCTTATAAATTTCCAGCTGGTTAAGAATTGATATGAAAGTATGAATTGATGGTGAAAACGTTGTGCATAAAAGAACATTTGTAATTAAAGTTTTAATTTTCATCGAAATGTTTTTCAAATATTTCTACCTGATTGATTCTAATTGAAAATTTAACAAACAGAGGCTGATTTGTTTTATTTTAATAAAAAACAAAGTAAATACAGTAAGAAATTTAAACTTAAAAGAAATTCAAATTGATCATTAAATGTTTTTATAAATTAATTTTTTCTTATTCTAATAAATAATTTATTTACATTTATAGAAACAGAATGATTATAAAATGCATTCAGTTGGAATGCAAATTTCATTCTACAAAGAGCAAATGCGAAAATATTAAAAATTATTCATTATAGTTTCTGTTAATCTCCCTTTTTAATCTGATATACTTCTGTGCATTTGAATAAATTCATAAATTCTACAGACGACATTTAAACTAAAAAGTCAACTTAATAAAAAGAATGATTTTCATTACACAAAATGCTTCATTATGAAATCGAATATATAATTTTACTTTGACATTTTTAAAAAAAATTGTGTATTAGACTTTTCACATTCATCTTCATGCAAAACAAAAATTATATGCCTGCGATACATAGCTTATAAAATCTGTACTGTTACGTATTTATATTGCTACTTAGGAAGTTTGTGCAAGATGTACTTATCTTATTAAAATATATTCAACTATTTTAATACTTACATTGAATTAAATATTTTTGAATGTCCTATTATTTAAAGATACTGATGTTGCTGCTGTACCTGTAAATGCTTCAACCTGTCACTAGATTTATTTTTAAGTCCGCACGGTTATCCTACAAGATTTATAGTATAAGACGTCATAATTCTACTAGATTCGTGGCATAGTATAACACAACACAGTACTACAAATTATACATGATAATTCTACAAGGTTAATAGAATATTATGAGGCAACATAACTCTACATGATAGATAGTAGAACACAAAATACTTCAACGGAATTCATAGTATAAGAATGAGATCGCAAGGTTTTCGCTCTATTAATTTGAAATCACAGTCCTAAAACATATACTATTAACAGTTATGGCTATATTAAAAATTTACTTTTAAAAACATTTGTATTTTGAAAAACACCTATGCTCCCGGCTACAATCCCATATGTTAGCATAAAGTACTAATATTTCTGCCCATTAAATACAAAGGAATTTATTTTGTTTAATTTAATGTCTAATAAACGTTAAATTCAATGGAAAATGTATGATATTTGATTCCAAGTTAGCTTCTTTTTAGATATCACGTAAAGAAATTGTATGTAATTGCTGGTTCGTTGTAAGAAAATTATATTATACGATTCCATCCCAGTTTTTATTTTTAAATAAATCGATAAGCACGTGAAATCAAGTCGAAAAGAAATGAAAGCATTAAACTCTTCTCAAATAATGACTTGACTGACTCTTATATCGAATTTCAGAATTTTGTTATTTAAATCTTGCATCAAGTCAAAATAGAAATTCATTTAAAAGATAAAAATTACTTGGACATACTTCAGTACCTGAGATGTTCTTCCCATCCTTAAATAGGTGGAAATAACCATAAACATCTAAAATAGAATAGACCATCGAATTAGGAGGTTAATTAAATTCGTAGGTCAAGGGATTCCATGACTAAGCTCAGAGAAAACAAAGTTAAAACATGCGTTTGGTCAGATATTTCACAAAAATTCTTAAATTTGTGATATAAAATTGTTTATTAAAACTTTTATTGGTAATTTTCTATTATATTTATGCTTTTCGCTGTAAAAAACACGAGCTATATAAATCAGGATTTCTAATTCATCATTCAATATAAAGGACAAAGCTACAGTCATTCAGATAAAGTGAGAATTTCCTTCTTACAAGTAAGAAACAAGCACGGAAAACATTAGTGAAAAATTATTTCTGGTTTACGAAGCTCATATAGATTAAAATAATCATAAATGTCTCAAATAGGATGGACCATCTAATTATGACGTTAATTAAATTCGTAGGCCAAGAGGTTAAATGATTAAGATCCGGGAAAAATAGGAGAGAGCATATATAGTTTCAAATATTTCATAAAACTTCGTAAAATTGTGTTATAAAATTGTATATCGACACTTTCATTGATATTTTTCTGTTGTCTGTTTTACACTGTCACAAACATGAACTATATAAAATCAGCATTTCTGATTCATCATTCAGTATAAAGGTCAAAGCTACAATCATTCAGATAAAATGAGAATTTAATTCCTGAAAAGGTGCTGAAAATTTTAGCTAAAAATTATTTCTGTTTTAAAAAACTCTTACATATAATGAAAAAAACGTCCCAAATAACATAAACGTCCCAAATAACATAAACGTCCCAAATAACATGGGCTATCTAACAAAGAGGCTAGTTAAATTCGTAGGTCAAAAGATTAAATGACCAAGCCCAGAGAAAAAAGTTGCAGTATATGCTTGGTATTTCATAAAACTTTTTAAAATTGTGTTCTAAAACTCTATACTAAAACTCATATTGATATTTTTCTATTATATGTTTTTCGCTGTTACAAATATGAGCTGTATAAAGTCAGCATTTCTGATTCATAGTTTGATATAAATGCCAAAGCTACAAGCTTACACAGCTTCAGATAAATTGAGGATTTTCTTCTCACAAGCATACACAAACATTAGTGAAGAATTATTTCTGGTTTATAAAGCTCTGATATAGATTAAAATAATCATGAATGTCCCAAATAGGATGGTCCATCTAATTAGCTGGCTAATTAAAATCGCATGTCAAGGGATTAAATGACTAAGCTCAGAGAAAATTAAAAGAGAACATACATAGGTTCAGATATTTCACAAAGAGTCTTAAAAATGTCGTTATAAAATTATATACTGGAACTGTTATTGATATTTTTCGATTATACACTTTTCGATATATAAAAACTGCATTTCTAATTCATCAGTTGATATAAAGGTCAGAGCTACAATCATCCAGATAAAGTGAAAATTTTCGCCTTACAAGCAAAAAAAGCAGCGCTGAAAACTTTAGCAAAAAATTATTTCTGGTTTATTTACGTGGAGATATTTTCTCGCGCAAGAGTGTGATACGAAATATTCTTCTGGCACAGTTGCTTTCAATGACCACGCTTAGCAATCCATCAAATCTGTATCTTGGAAAAATTCTTTGCGATTAGTTAGGCACTCTATCATGAGGTTCTGGATTCAACGGAAATTACTTCTTTCTAGGATACTTTATTAAAACTGCCATCTTTTTCATATCGGGATAATCAGTCCTTTCTCTCTTTCCCGAATTTATTTGCAGGAAACTTCCAGGACTAGACATTAGATTTATCAATACAATTTCACAATTTATTTTTTGCTGTAATAAATAGATTAGAGCAAATACGGTTAGGTGAACCATTTTTTAAGGTTTTGATTTTCGCTAATAATAAACACTATCTAACGCAACATGTGTATATACATTAGAGAACAGGGCTTTGTAAATTTTAGATTTTGACATGTAAGTGGGTCAAAACTGAATTTTGATTTACTGAAAAATGTAATAATGCATGTCTCTGTCACAAATATTTTTAAATATTAACAAAAATGAACAATAAACCATCATTTATAAATCATTTTTTAAAAAAATTCAAAACAGCGATGCATGAATTTCTTTTAGTTTACTGTTAACTAAGTATTTCATTGTGTGGCACCATTTAAGCACTTAAAAATAATTGAATTTATTCCAATAATATTAGACATTCACAGAACACAATTACAAAACATTTGAAAGAGGTAAACATTAAGGTTAACAATTAATCGTTAAAAATGTTTCAGACTCGGGGGAGGGAGGGGGCGTTGGGTACATGTTTACTGGCTCGTGCCTAAGCTCTGTGGTCCCAATTTACAACAAGGTGGCTCTATTCTTACTGATTTGCGCGAATATGTCACAACTAGCTTTTCATTTTCCTACCTGTTAGTTGTCTTAGAGAATTTTTTCGAGATTGAATGGATAGACCAATCATTTTTTTTGAGACGAAAGTGGTTGCCAGTGAAAAGATTTAAGATTGCACCGAAGTTGCACATTATTGTTTCATTGCACGATTTAAAAAAGCACATTATACTGAATTCAAATTTTTGACTTTTAGCTTATTTAATATATTTCTGTTATTAACTGAGTGATCTGAAAGCATGTTATAGAACTGTGTCATCTTGATTATGTCCTATATGTTCTAAAATAGGGTTTCGAAAATTATAGGTATGTCTTATTTATTATGAACCATACTTTTGAAGGAACTTTATCTACTCATTGAGTTAGGGTTTTCTTATGATCTTCTAATATTTTGTTTAATTGAAATAATTTATATTCCTTGGAAAAAGTCTTTGGAAACATTGTTAATTTAAAGTCTGTAAAGAAAAACTATTAAAACTAGTTGAACAATCAGTTTACTTATAAACGCTTATGTCAGATAAAGATGAATTATACCACGCTGGGGACTTAACCACTTTGCACAAAACGGTACTTAATACAGAAAAGAGATGCCACTTAAAAAGGAAGAACGGATTTTCATTATTCTGCTGTCTGAGAGTGGTACCACCATCATATAGCCCGTACTTGCAATGCAATGCACAGAAAGCAAATAACCACCCATCATATAGCGCGTACTTGCAGTACAATGCACAGAACGCAAATAACCACCCATCATATAGCGCGTACTTTCAATGCAATGCACAGAACGTAAATAACCACCTACTATATAGCGCGTACTTTCATTGCAATGCACAGAACGCAAATAACCACCGATCATATAGCGCGTACTTTCAATGCAATGCACAGAAAGCAAATAACCACCCACCATATAGCGCGTACTTTCATTGCAATGCACAGAACGCAAATAAACCATAACACCGTGGCAAAACGTATTAAGAAATTCAAAAGGGCAAGTTCCGTTGCCGATGCAAGCAGCTCTGAAAGACCAAAGTAGGGATGGCGGTTATTGCAAAAAACCGGTTTTCGGTTAAACCGGTTTTTCACCTCCGATTTAACCTGGCGGTTAAAACCGCTCAAAATAACCGGTTTTCGGTTGTTTTTTTTAAAGCAACTTTTGTGGGCAGAATTTTTTATTAATAATAAAATACGATAAGTAAGTATTAATACAATAATTAATTAATGTAATAAGTAATGATTATAAATAAGTAAATAATACTATATATAATAATAATAAATGAGTAATTATTGCAATAAATAAGCATTATAGACAAACATTTTTATTAACATTTTCACAAGAAATTAATTCATTGGCCAATATTTATCATCTAATCTCTCATAAACACTCTTTCAGCAATGTGTTGATACGTGAGTCGACACCTCTCATTGGAAACAACATCATTCAACGGAAATACTAATCTTTCGGATGCCACAGAACTTCCGACTAAAGATAAATATTTTTTGGTTACAAAAAACAGACGCCGTTTGCAGACAAATATTTTTTTAGTATTGTTTTTGCAGGAAATCAATCCATTGGTCTATATTTATCTGTTCATAAAGACTCTTTCAGTAATCCGCAAACCAACAGACGCCTCGAGGAAGCGGCTGTCGGTATTGACTTAAGATGATGAAACGCATAGCTTTATAACTTAGTAAATTTTAGTCTAGTCGAACCTAAAATAGAGCCCATCTTCCGACCCGGGTTTTTTTCCCAGGTTTTTGGATTTAAAAAAATAACCGGTTTAAACCGGTAAAAAATAACCGAAAAAATCGTTTAACTGAAACAAAAAAATCGGTTTTCGCTTTAAACTGGTAGGTTTTTCCCATCCCTAGGCCTAGACCAAAGATGGCAACAGATGAAGGTACGTCGATAAATGGCCAAGAGTCCGACAAAAGGAACCCAACGTCTCTCTGCGCAAGTTGGAATCATCCAAAACAATGTCATGCCCACTTTGAGGGCTAACAAGTTGCACCCATACAAGCTGCAGATGTTGCAACATCTGGCAGAGAGCGATCCTGACCGTAGCGTAGAGTTCTGTGAGTGGACACTGAATGTGCGCCAGGATGTTTCTGGTCAAAATTGTTTAGTCATTGGTAGACTGTCATTGTCTGTCGACAAGGAAAGAGACATGCGGAACATATCCTGTAACGGTAGTGTATTATGATACCATTTGCACGAATAAAATAAACTTTAGTCCCCCGCCTTCACCATTTGTATGGAGACTTATGACTCACCCTGTACATTATTTTTATTAAAAGCGCATTGCGCATAGTAAAGTGGATATTCTAGTCGCGATTCTAATTAAATTTGTTCTAGCATATCTAGCCAAGTCCATGAGTTTATGATAAAGGGGATATATTTCATCTTCTGCTGGTCAAAGTGACCCTAGTGTACCCAGGTTATCTTCTGAGGTAGAAGCCTAACTTAGAAACAATATGTGGAGGTAGTTTGCCTTCCTCAATGACTTTTAAGAGAAACTGGCCCGAATTTGTGTTTCCTTTAGAAGAAAGCCGGGAATTCGGTGATAAATCACACCTAGGTCTAGTAATTTTTGAATAATAATACTGATTAAGGACATAAACAGAGGGTAGAGCTCATAAACATCTTCCTCTTATTCATGTTCATCAGTCATGTCATACCTGAACACACTAGGGAGCTTGCGTGCAAGGACTGATTTTCGCCGTTTTCCAACAACTTTGGGAACAAACTTATCTGTAACAATTACAAGAAATGCAATTTAACCTTACATAACGTGTATATTTGTATAGTTTTATAATACAGGTTTTCAATATTCAATTTTGCTTGATTAAGACCATAAATTCTGAGTTT
Source organism: Araneus ventricosus (assembly GCA_013235015.1). Lineage (NCBI taxonomy): Eukaryota > Metazoa > Arthropoda > Arachnida > Araneae > Araneidae > Araneus > Araneus ventricosus. Next base: position 612,420 of record BGPR01000115.1, read on the forward strand.
GTGTTAAAATTAGAGAAGCTATTCTCGTATGCTTTTATATCACATAAATACATTATGGAATTCTTTAACAAACTGAAACCTTTGTTGCGAAACCTTATAAGGATAGTTTTCTAAACATATTTATCACTGAAAATGGTACATATTTCATTCATTATCTGGCCATAGTTCAATATTACGAGGTATATGTATAAAAATCCCCAAAGTATCATTTATGTAGCTTCAAAACGGTAGTTAACCTAACTAAACTAAACTTGACATAAAATACAAATCCTGCACAAAATCCAATCCGATTCATTTGAACGGATTTAAAAAAATAAATTCCTATTTACGACTCGGCATTTCTAAAGGATTTTATTTGAATCAAAATGTAGGACGAAGAAAAAAATTCTAACTTTCCCATCTCCTATCTCGACAATAAAAAACAAAATATCCTGAAATATGTTCCTAAACCTCGTTTCAACTCTCACTGACCAATCGCTCTTTCTAAATCAAGAAAAAAAAGTAGAGAAGAAAGCGCCAAGTAGTAGAAGAGAAAAAGAGGAGATCTAAAAGAAGGAAGAAGAAGAAGGCTGGAGAGAAGTCTTATCGAATACCCATTCTTTGTTTATAGCGCGAGCAGCTTAGGCTGTGACTGCGGTAGGATTTTGATTTGCATCCCTAAACGGTCCCGGGGGCTCAGAGATAGGGCCGAATATGACAGTTGGGCGGCCGTTATTCGCATAAAAAAGCGGCATTAGATTTCCAAAGTGAACCTCTTGTGGAGGGGAATCCCTAATGCAAGATCCGTGTCAGTTTTACGAACGCGCCGATAAGGCTGCTGATCGAATTTTGTTGACCCTATGCTTTTATGGGAATTTTAAACAACCCAGGCGAGGATAGACCTTCAAATATATACACCTCATCTATATACCTTCGCTTGCCGGCTCTTTTTCTGGGAAGGACGAATAATAAGAGGGAAGTTTTAATATGTTAAGTTAATGTGTATCAATGCTTCATTCAATGTTTTGATTAATCTTTTGATTAAAAGTGGGTGAAGTGTTAAAATAACCTTTTAAGACGGGAATTCTGATGGAGAAGCAGGAAAGTTCTTTCCCCACGTTTTTAACCCTCTGCCCAGATAGCAATTTTAGTTTGCAGCAAGCTTGCCACAAATTTGTCATGACAAGAGTGCAAGTTTGCCACAAATTTGTCATGACAAGAGTGCAAGTTTGCCATAAATTTGTCATGACAAGACTGCAAGCTTGCAGCAAGTTAACGAAAGCTCCGAAGTCACCATGAAATGAACTTGCAGCAAGCTTGCCACAAATTTGTCATGACAAGAGTGCAAGTTTGCCATAAATTTGTCATGACAAGACTGCAAGCTTGCAGTAAGCTTGCAGCAAGTTAACGAAAGATCCGAAGTCACCATGAAACGAACTTGCAGCAAGCTTGCCACCTGGACCTCCCGGTTCCGAAGCGGAGACGCTGACCATTGAGCCAGTTGAACTCTGAGAGAAGAAGATAGATTTCGCTAATACATCGTTCGATTCGTATACGATTTATTTTTAACTATTTTCTGAATTTCATTAATTTTTTGAGTTGAGAATATGATTTGAAGTCAAAGAGAGAGCGATTTTCGCTAATAACTACGTTTTGCTAGTAGAATAAATTATGAAATTAGAGTTCAAAAGTAATTACTTTAAAATGGGACAAAATGTCAAGTTATTATTATTCAACAAACACTGACTGTTTTTTAGATTTAATTTTGTTTATAAACGTTAAAATTTCAACATTAAGAAAAAGGCGATATAATTTTCTTTAAAGTGAGAGTGATATATTTAGTAAAAAGATGGAAAATGTTTCAAAAATTTTTTTTATAAAAAAGTTATTTTTTTCACAAATTATCATTGATTTATAGAATTAATAAAAAAGAATTACGGTCTAGGAGATGCTATTAAAAATCGGATGTTTTTTAAAACAGAGACAAAGATAATTATCCCTTTATTGTGCTATCTTTGCAGGAAGCTTGTTTTGCAAAATTGCAGCAAGTTTGAATTGCAAAGGAGGTGACGCTATTTGTCACATCGAATTTGCTACAAGTTCGATTCAAGTTTGACGCGTCAAATTTTGCCATGACAAGTCAAAATCAAACTTGCTGCAAACTTACGTGCTATCTGGGTGATACGAAGCAAAGCGGTCTAAAAATTTCACTTTAGCAGCGACGAAGGCCGGTCTGATGAGGTTGGCTTATTATGAGGGGAGGTAAGGTTCTGAGATCGCTTAGGAGATAAGCGCCCTAGGGGGGTCCAATTATCCTTGAAAACCGCAGCTCATTTCCGTGCGCCTTAAGGGAAGGTTATAGCAGAGGGTGGTGTGGTAAATGACCACCCAGTTTGGGACAGTTCAATTCATGTCGCGTCCTCCCAAAAGGTCCCGGTTTTAAAGGAGCTAGAAGAAAAAAGTCGCCTCGGAAATAAAGAGTTAAATCATTTGAAGAAGAAATCTATGGAACCTTCTGATCACTTTTAGAGTCGCATATCCTAGTTTTTTCTCTATCCAATTAACCATTATAAATGGAGATACAATAGGACAAAGAACTATTGAGAATTACCTCCCGACCTGCTTTGATACCCCATTAAATGAATAACCGCGAATAGTAAATTCGGGTTCTTTACCAACGCCAGTACGAGAAGCGTATGCGACGACCCCTCAGACAGAGGTACGATACGTCATTTGTGACAGCCCATAAGAGTAACATCGCTATTAAAGTACCCTCCAAGGAAGCTAGTATAATTTGCATACGTATATGGAAACTTATATGTAAACAACTTACTTATGCGTATAACTTACGTCTCCTCCACATAAAGAAAGATGCAACACGACAAATAAGTAAAATCCATTTGCATAGTTATCAGAGCACCGACAGATAAGTTCTGACTTGAAAGGAAATTCTAATGTCTTAACCGCTTAACTTAACAGCCCGAGAATACTCGTGCATCGAATTATCGAAATTTTAGTCTTATAAACTAAAATTGAATTATTAATTAGCTTTATAATTTGACAAAAAAGTGTGTAGGATCCATAAACATCTTAAGTATCCTATGCCTTCTTAGATGAATGAAAACGACAGCCCCTTTCCAAAACAGGAGGGGTCATATTATTAGATAGCAAAGAAAACTATTCAGTTAAGTGGTTAATGTTATAATATAAAAACGAAAAAAAAAAAAACTGGTTTCGTCTATGAACTTCCAGCTAGGAAAATGTTAGCATTGCCCAACTGGTATCCAACCATAGGATTCAATTATATTACTCTTTCTTCTTCAATTAGTAATGGGATATAACAACAGCTAATGGATCTTGTCGGATGCTCCAGTATCTACTGACTTAACACCTAAGCAATAGCTTCACACACACAACCATTAGTGGTTTCAATTCACAGATGTCACAGTCACGAGAGAATGTCAAAAGTGTCCATATATATTGTATAGCAACGGATTCGGAAACCTTTTGAGCATGCGCCGGGCGGAGTTATTTTCCTCAAAATAGGGGGGAAGTGAAGAATGGAAGGGTGATGTTTACATTTTACTGAGTGTGAACTAACAAAGAACTCCGGAAATGCGCTCATATGACTCATTGCCTGACACCCCTTTCCGGTGTAAAATCGTCCAGAAGAGGTAGTCGGTTTCATTGTTTTATCCTGTGACATCACGTTACGTTCTTTTCCCCTTGCAAGATGCGCAGTGGATTAAAAGTAAATTGGTGAGGCGCATTTCGCGTGAATCAGATAATAATTTCCTTCCATATGTTTATTTTATTAATTTATTGTTAGTCTTCCCCTTTAGGAAATAAAAATCCTTCAATGAATCAATAGCAGGTTGCCATTTTAACCCTTTCGCATTCATTGGTTTCGCAGTGAAACTACACATTGAGCATATTTTTTACTGCGCATGGGCGAAACGTAGTGTACTTTTTCTTTCATAACTTAGAAGCCAGATATATAGGCCAACTTATATAAAAATTCCAGTTCTGTCTGTGAACACGATAACTCGAAAACTATTAGAGATACGGGGATGAAATTTGGTATGTGGTCTTTAAACATAATTTGTAGGTTTCTCTCAACTTTTGGAGAAAATCCGTCAACGGGAAGTCTGTCTGTCTGTATGTTCGAGGTCATGCGAACGCTATAACTCAAAAACTTGAAAAGCCAGATGGATAAAATTTGGTTCAGAGTTTTATCGTCATGAATGTAGGTCCGTATAAAATTTTGGACCAAATCCGTCAACGGGCTGACTGTCCGTCAGTCTGTATAATAGCATACTTGTTCAACTCCATGCGCATGCGTAAATGCCTGTGCAAAGAAGGGATACTCCGAAAACTTGGCAGTTTTCCAAAAACCAATTCTGGCGGCGAGATTTTGTAAGGAAGCAAACATTTAGGGCCTCTCGTTTTACTTGCGCATTGGAATCAATCTCTGCGCATGCGCAAGCTATTCTGTTTTCTTCTCCGCACGCGGAACTTGCATTGCTCGAGTTTGATAAAAAATAAATATTGGGAAGTTTTAATACATACGTATCTTTTTGAATATGATTCTTCACCTGAATATTTTACTATCACTATAATCAACAATGAAAAACCTTCTGATAGCCATTGAAGTCTGGGTTACAGTTGGTTCGAACTTTTTATCAATGCAGGGGGAAGGGAAATGACAAATGTTTGGAAAGTATACGGGAAAGTTTAGGGGAGGCCACTCCCGCTGGTTGAAACAAATTTTGTAATTTTCAAAAAGAAACATGTACTGAACTTGAATGGGCTAAGAACTTGTCTTAAAAATTAATCAATACGTTCCTAAGTCTTGATACAGATTAGTCTTCCCTGTTTATAAAATTTAACGTAGCTTAAGCTTCTGTATTTTTTCAGTTTAACAGTTCTTAGAGCAGAAATTACAAGGAATAAATCTGAATGCTAGATAAGACTCAAATTTCACTGTCATCCTTTCAACCTAGAGAGGAAAAAACTGCCCTATAAATATTGTCCTACAGAAATCTTACAGAAAAATTTCCCAATTATTATTTTGAATCCATTTCGAATAAAGTCCTTAGCCCTTGAAGAAATGGACTAGAATGGATTCTTTGTTTGTTTTTTCCATTACCTCTGAGTTTATCTTTGGTTTTTGGCTTTCTTTGTATGATATTGATTTCCAGTAGGAGATAAAGTTGTTTTCCCGAAATATAACAGAAAAAAGTGAGTTTTTGTATTGCTTCGAAATTAACAATTTCATTATAAGTCATCTGCTGTACAACGAACAGTACTAATCCAATTTTACGCAACAAACTAAACGCAGGTACGCATTGTGATAGTGAACAAGAATTGCACAAAATGGCACATTGCATAACTACGTCCAACTTTCCTTCCCGTAATTTTATCTCAGTAAATACAATTGACTCCAGCCACTATGGTTTAGAGGAATTTATGTAAATCCATAAAATATTTTATCTAAACAAGAATTGTAAAATTTCTCTTTACATGGTCAGCTATTACCTATTTTCCTGAAAAAATATATCGCTCAATCTTTATTTCGATTATTGATTTACATTGTTCTTTGTTTTTTGTTCGGCTGCTGCAATTGCGCGCTACTTGAACATTGTTTAAATTTTATTCTCTAAATTTTATTGTTTATGAATAAAATTTGTTGTTGTTTTTGTTTAAAGTTTAAGTCATAATTTTTTATTTTTAAATTTATTCTAATTTTTCTAGTTGATTATTTTTGAGCTCTTTAAATAATGTGTCTAATTATGCAGCAATAAACAAGAAAAATATTTATGACTGAAAATTTTGTGAAATAAATAAATGTATAAATATTTACGCTAAATATTTTTAAGTATCTTCATCTGCTTCAATGAAAACTCTAGGCATGCACGCATCTTAATAAATAAGATTTTTTTGAATAATCAGAGAAGAACTACAGCATTTTTTTATGAATTAAACGGCACTTATGAAATTTGCACAAAGAGCTAACCTCTTAAGGGATGTTATTATAATTTATTAATTAAAAAATAATTACTTATCTTTTTATCTTTATTAATGAACTCTTTCTTTGAAGATTCTATCGTGAAATAGCTTTTTTACGCAACAATATAAGGAGAAAAATGGATAGAACCGAAAACCAGAAAAATGCCGCCAACACATACAACCACCTAATTATCCTGCATTTTTTCTATCAAATGGATATTAGGAATAAATTTCTACTATATGTATATTATGAATTAGAATATTTAAAAAATATTTAACAGGAAAAATTGTTAATCAGTACTTTATAATACATTAGCTAAGCAACACATAAATATGTAATAAAAAAGCAATGCGCTTTATTTCCGAAACATGTCATTTTCACTTTATCATTGCGCTGAAAAAATATTTTACCTCCTATCGTCTTAAATGTCTCTTAGAATAATTAATTAATTAGAAGAAAATAAACTTTTAAGAGTTTTGTCTTCTGCGGATGAAAAAAAATTAACTAGTTAAATTTCTCGAAAATTAAAGTTCTATTCTCTCATCTTTTACTTTTTCTCATTCGTACATTTTTTTGGTTGTGGATTTAATTACCGAAAATATTCGTCGAATTTATTTAATGACGAACCTCTCTTGAGTTTGTTTTATTCTGTGTATTCAATAATTTTTTTGGATTTATTTTTGATTTTCTACCCTAATGGTTAGTTTTAATCAAGCCACACGCTTCCGCTTGTGTTTATTTTTTCTGCTTATTTATCCATCTGCCGCTTCAAGCAGAAAAAAAATATTCAAAAGAACAGTAAAGCAGATAATTTGTTTCTACAAGATTCTACACGCAATCGGATTTGATTTCTTTTGTTTATTTAAACGAGGATGTAAAACAGACGCAAAAACACTATTAAATTACCTAATAAATTAGTTTTAAACGCATAAGCAAAAATAAAAATAAAAAAGATTTTATTTCTCATAGTAAAAATCTCATTACTATTTTTCATGTTCATCTGATTTTTAAAAAAATGGCTTTGTGTTTTAAGACTCTGAGCTTAGTACTTAATGACTGCTATCTAATGCGTTGTTGTAAAAAAGCATGCAACTATCTCGCTTTTCTTAAAGAAAGAAAATACTTCACTTATTAGCTACGAAGCGTTTGCAGATAATTTTTTAAAAAGATTCCTGACAGTTTCCCTTCTGCACTTAAGAAACAAAATTATAATTTGTCAAAACTTTTTGAATGGAAACTGGTTGTACGGTGATGCGCAGTGAATCTAGATTGATTGGTTTTAATCGCGAACATGAGAAATGATTGTTTGCAAATCTCGCTGAATCGAATTCAACATGTTTTCCATATAGGACACGATTCTTGTTATTCTCAAGCTATTCTATGATAATTAGTTGAGTTCGGTTGCTTGGCAATATCAGAGACATTTAGTAGTATCGAATGCAGTTAATCTGATAACTGATTCAAGGTGCTTTCTAATATTGCAAAGTTCATTTATTGCCATAAAAATATTTACAGAACATTTACATTTAATTCAAAATAATTATAAGTTGAAACTGAAATAATTATATTGTTTCAATAAGTTTTCTGCCCGTTTACCCTTCACGATAATGGTGAAAAATGTAGTAAATTTATGTGCGATTAATTTGGCTTGTTGGAGTTATGCTTTGAATAATTTTCGGTTTCTTCTAAATGCAAGATAAATGAGATTCTGACTCATTAGACATAATTATTAATAATATACAAACTCCAAAACACATTAGGCGATAAAGCTTAAAAACAATCAACTAGAAAAATTAGAATAAATTTAAAAAATAAAAAAAATTTAGCTTAAACTTTAAAAAAAATTTAAAACAATATAATTTAGATAATAAAATTTAAACAATGTTTAAGTCGCGCGTAATTGTAGCTGCAAAGAAAAAACGTAAATCAAAGAACAATGGAAATCAATATCATTCAAAGAAAGCCAAAAAACAAAGATAAACTCAGAAGGAATCGAAAAAACAAACAAGGAATCCATTCTAGTCCATTTCTTCAAGGGCTAAGGACTTTATTCGAAATGGATTAAAAATAATAATTGGGAAATTTTTCTGTAAGAAGCTTGCATTACGCCTAATATAGCTTCTCTTAGCCCGAAATTTCCCAACAAAAGACAGATCTGTGCATCAAAAATCATTATTTTAAAAGAAAGAGGCACACCAAACACAAACATGAAAATGCTAATAAGATTTATTACAGAAGAATTTCCCAATTATTATTTTGAATCCAATTCGAATAAAGTCTTTAGCCCTTGAAAAAATGGACAAGAATGGATTCCTTGTTTGTTTGTTTTATTTGATTCCCTCTGAGTTTATCTTTGTTTTTTGGCTTTCTTTGAATGATATTGATTTCCATTAGGAGATAAAGTTGTTTCCCCGAAATATAATAGAAAAAATTGAACTTCTGTATTGTTTAATTTCATTATAAGTCATCTGCTGTACAACGAACAGCGCTAATCCAATTTTACGCAACAAACTAAACACAGGTACGCATTGTGATAGTGAACAATAATTGCACAAAATGGCGACATTGCATAACTACGTCCAATTTCCCTTCCAGTAATTTTATCTCAATAAGTACAGTTGACTCATGCCACTATTGTTTCGAGAAATTTATGTAAATCAATAAAATATTTTATATAAACAAGAATTATAAAATTTCTCGTACATGGTCAGCTATTACCTATTTTCCTGAAGAAAAAAATGTATCGCTCAATCTCTATTTCGATTATTTTGTTCAACTTACAGGATGAGCATTATTGAGATATATGAAATAAAAAATAAAATTTTCGAAAACTACCCAGTTCAAAAATTGTATTCAAATTTTAAAAGTAACTACAGATGTTTGGATTTTAGGATGTCATGTTCGATATGCTTGCCATCAATGGCTATGACTTGGCGCAGACGAAGAGCAAAATCTGCAAAAATCGATGAAGTGTTGAGACATCGACACTACCAGTTCTCTCGAACTTTTTAATCACATTTTTGATTGTTACAACACTTGGACCGGTTGTCTTCAGCTTGTAGTACTCGGTCGCAAATTCCCTTTGAGCCCCAATCGGGCTGTTATTGCTCGAATAGTAGGCCTTGACTTTCGATATACGCTCAGAAACGCAGTATTTAAACATTTTCAACGAAAAATGAACTACCACAACAATATGAGTGCGTATGCTCAAAAAAAAATCCCAAGATGCCCTGCAACAAAACTTACGAGTAATACCGAGGAGATTAGAAAACGAAGTGCTGCTCTTTCATATTAAATGCTAGAGAATTTTTGTACGCTTTTATTTATTTTAACTTATTTTTTGTTTATAAAACTGGAATTTCGCTTTCGATTTTTCCCTCATTTTTGGTGTGTTGGAGTTCCGAAATTCCATCCGAATGTGTTCTCAATGACAAAACAATATTTTAACGATTTCAGAACTTAATTCTCAAGTAATCGCCTTATTTTATTTAGTTTTGTTTCAGAACAACTTTTACCAGCTGGTAACAAATTTGAGAAAATTGATCTCAAAATTCTTTAAAAATAATCATGATGAATTATGAAATAAAAACTAATAAGTAGAAAATAATAGTAAAAGAAGTTTTTTTTTGAAAAAAGAAAGCTTTTGTTGTGCTAAAATGTAGAAAATGAGTTTTTTAAATGTATTCTGGAGATAAAAGCATAAATCTTAAAAGCATGAAAGACCTAAAAGAAAATTCAAAGATAGTTAAACCACAAAGAATATCAAAGTGAGTGAATTTGTGTTTTATGGCGGAAGGGCCAGTTTTGGCCATGCTGAGCCAATCATATGATCAGTGAATATCAAAGAAAAAAATTATCGAATATTCAATTAATTAAATGTATGATGAATACGATTTAAATTCCAATTTACTTTGTATATTTATATCAGCACCTATCATTTTTACGGCTTTAGCTTTGACCTGCAGATTCTTGATAAAAAAATAATAATTTCTACATTTTAGTACTACATTATGAAAAGCTTGATTTTTAAAAACCTTATTTTTATTATTTATTCGACACAGAATGACAAAATATTTTAAAATATATTTCTTAACTCATAACATACTTGAACTATATATTCAACTAAATGAACTAAAAAAATGACGGGAAGCTGTCTTTTCAAACAGCCGCTGAAGTTAAAGGCGTAGGACTACTTCACTCGCGTGACTCTTTTCTTTCTCGAAGTTTCTCGTAAGTTTTTTTGTAACTTCTGTTGTTACCCTTTATCTCTAAAATAAGACGTTAGTTATGTTTTTAACATATGTAATTACCGAGATATAGAGGATCGCGTCAATTCATGCGCATTTTTGCCCAGCTTTGCGACTCAGTAGTCGCTGAATTACAATTCAGATTTTCAATTTTTTTTGTAACTTTTGTTGTTACCCTTTATCTCTAAAATAAGACGTTAGTTATGTTTTTAACATATGTAGTTACCGAGATATTGAGGATCACCCATACAACGTTTTTTGTGGCGTTCTGGCGTGTGAATCAATTTCCTTCCTGAGATTCCAATGGCAGGAACATAGTTCTAGGTTAAAACTTACATACTTTTAAGTTTTAATTGGGCTTAGTTGAACAATCGCCAATCATTCGTGAATATAGAGTTGATTTCCGAAAATTGTACTTAGGAGTGTAGAGTTAAAGGCGAAAAATTGAAGGAGATGCAATTCTTTGCTCAGCTGAATGCTTATGGAACAATAATTAATTTTAGTAAAATTCAGCCTCTGTATTCTTTTCAGTAATAATTTGTGAAAACAGATTTACCTCGAAATTTCTGTTTTGTCTATTATATAAACTATTATCTATTTTGAAATTGGTTCCTTAATGCATAACTGTGCCCAGTTTTACAATGGTTTAAAATTTTGAGCTATAAACGGCTAGGAGTAAAGATTAATATAGGTTAATAGTATGATTGTGGTACTTAAATATTGTTCGGAGCCATTTCTTTTGTACCAAGTTTTAATAAATGGCCTTCATTGTTGAATTTACTGGCGCCAGAGAACTAGCTATTCATTTCCCGGAATAAATGCTTCCATCGGAAAGAAGTAGACTGCTTTTCCTGTCATCTAGGACCAAAATAACGAAAACTTAATTAATTTTTAACCATAAACCTCATAATTCTGCAGTTAAAGTTCAGAGTGGGAGCAATTTTAACGTAGTTATAAAAGATCCGCTTTCGTTACGTAGTTTCTATATTTTAACACTTTGTGGCATACGAAATATTCTTGTTTTAAGTTTTAATTTGTTCATGTAACTAATTAAACGAAAACGAATGATTAAATTGCGCTAGAAACAAATTATAAGGAAATATGTTTAGAAATATATAGGGCAATAAGTTAGAGAAAACTTTATATAACGATGTTCAGAGTGGGCGCACTTTTAACGTAGTTATAAAAGATCCGCTTTCGTTACGTAGTTTCTATATTTTAACACTTTGTGGCATACGAAATATTCTTGTTTTAAGTTTTAATTTGTTCAGTTTCTAGCGCAATTAATCATTCGTTTTCGTTTTAATTAGTTACATGAACAAATTAAAACTTAAAACAGAATATTTCGTATGCCACAAAGTGTTAGAATATAGGAACAACGTAACGAAAGCTGATCTTTTAAAACTACGTTAAGAATTGGGCCATTCATCGTTATAAAAAGTTTTCTCTAACTTATTGCCCTATATTTCCTAAACATATTTTCCTTATAATTTGTTTCTATTTTTAATTTATTCAGCTTTCGTTAACTAGTTACATGAACAAATTAAAACTAAAACAAAGAATATTTCGTATGCCTGAAAGTGTTAGAATATAGGAACAACGTAACGAAAGCGGATCTTTTTTTAAAACTACGTTAAAATGAGCCCATTCTGAACATCGTTATAAAAAAGTTTCTCTAACCCTATATATTTCTAAACGCATTTCCTTATAATTTGTTTTCTGGCACAATTTCATCCTTCGTTTTTTTGTTTAATTAGTTACATGAACAAATTAAAACTTAAAACAAAAAATATTATTTCGTATACCACAAAGTGTTAGAATATAGGAACAACGTAACGAATCCTTTTAAAAACTACGTTAAATTGGAGCCCATTCTGAGACATCGTTATAAAAAGTTTTCTCTAACTTATTGCCTATATATTTCTAAACATATTTCTCAATTTATTTTCCAGCCTGAAGATTTAATCATTCGTTTTCGTTTAATTAGTTATGAACAAATTAAAACTTAAAAACAAGAATGTTCGTAATATACAAAGTGTTAAGAATATAGGAAGGAACAACTTGCTTGTAACGAAAATATCGATCTTTTTTAAAACTACGTTAAATTCAGCCCATTCGAGGAACATCGTTATAAAAAATTTTCTCTAACTTATTGCCTATATATTTTCTTCAAACATATTTCCTTATAATTTGTTTCCAGCGCAATTTAATCATTCGTTTTCGTTTAATTAGTTACATGAACAAATTAAAACTTAAAACAAGAATATTTCGTATGCCACAAAGTGTTAGAATATAGGAACAACGTAACTGATCTTTTAAACTACGTTAAATTGGGCCCATTCTGACATCGTTATAAAAGTTTTCTCTAACTTGCCTTATATATTTCTAAACATATTTCCTTATAATTTGTTTCTAGCGCAATTTAATCATTCGTTTTCGTTTAATTAGTTACATGAACAAATTAAACTTAAGAATATTATTTCGTATGCCACAAAGTGTTAAAATATAGAAACTACGTAACAAGCGATCTTTTAAACTACGTTAAAATTGAGCCCATTCTGAACATCGTTATAAAAAGTGTTTTCTCTAACTTATTGCCTATATATTTCTCAAAACATTTTTTCCTTATAATTTGTTTCCAGCCAATTTAATCATTCGTTTTCGTTTAATTAGTTACATGAACAAATTAAAACTTAAAACAAGAATATTTTGTATCCACAAAGTGTTAAATATAGAACACGTAACGAAGCTGATCTTTTAATCTACGTTAAAATTGGCCATTCTGAACATCGTTATAAAAAGTTTTCTCAACTTATTTGCCCTATATATATTTCTAACATATTTCCTTTATAATTTGTTTTCTATAGCGCAATTTAATCATTCTTGTTTAATTAGTTACATGTTAAAATCAAAACTTAAAACAAAAAGAATACTGCTAACAAAGTGTTAAAATATAAAACTAGCAAAAGCCTGATCTTACTTATGTACAAATTGACCCATTCTGAACATCAGTTATAAAAGATTTTCTGTGCCCTATATATTTCTAAGCATATTTTCCTTATAATTTGTTTCCAGCGCAATTTAATCATTGATTTTCGTTTAAATTAGTTACATGAACAAATTAAAAAAACTTAAAACAAAGAATATTTCGTATGCCACAAAAAATTAATTTAGAATATAGGAACAACGTAACTTAGAAAGCTGATCTTTTTTAAAACTACGTTAAAATTGAGCCATTCTGAACATCGTTATAAAAGGACACCTCTAACTTATTGCCTATATATTTCTAAACATATTTCCTTATAATGTTTCTAGCGCAATTTAATCATTCGCTTTCGTTTAACTAGTTACATGAACAAATTAAAACCCAAAAACAAGGAGCTCTTCATATACCACAAAGATGTTAGAATGAACAACGTAACGAAAGCGGATCTTTTAAAACTACGTTAAAAATGAGCCATTCTGAACATCGTTATAAAAAAGTTTTCTCTAACTTGTTGCCTATATATTTCTAAACATTTCCTTATAATTTGTTTCTGGCCCT
>BGPR01000115.1:636164-647628 GCA_013235015.1 Araneus ventricosus
AAAATGTAAAGTGTTTAAGTGTATTAAAATGTAAAGTGTTTAAGTGTATTAAAATTTAATTAAAGAAAATTGCTTCGTAGGTAGTAGAAAACTTGACTTACGCGTATAACGAATAGGTCATATAACAATAAAAGTATAATTAATTCATCAGTAAAATTCCGAAAATAAAGCGAGCTCAGATTACAGACCATTTTTTTTTTGAAAAAGACATCACTTCATATTCTCGATAATAAAAAATTCAATTAAAAGGGTAGAGTAGACCGGGGCTAGTTGGACATAGGGGCACGTTGGGCCAGTAGCGATATTTTTAATGCATTTCGGTATTTAACGCCGCCATTCCAGACAAGTGTGTATAATCTCGCCTTCCTTCTTCCACATCAGCGTCGTTGAAGAAGTAGCGTTCATTAAAGAACCAGCCAGAATGTTCTAATTTTTGCTAAGCTGAGTAAATTTCCTCACTTCTGAATAATCGTTTTTTCCCTTATAAAATGTAATTTCCAGTTTTACAAATAATATTCAGAACGATAATTCTTCATTGTTACTTTAGGGCTTGTTTGCCTATTGAAATGCTTTCCGAATAAATCCTTGCACTCATGAGAAACAAAAATGGCGATATTGGGCTAGTTGGGCCAATTCTCATGGGGCACGTTGGCCTGCGCTGCTACACAGGGTTTATCAGGAAATGCGTTATAGAAATATCTTTGAATATGTAGGATGGAATTATACCAGATTTATTATGCAAGGTACTTGTTATAAAAAAACCATGCGGACTCAATTTTGATTATAATTAACCTCCCAGTGGGCGCGCGTTTGCAAGAGATACTTGAATTGTGCATCTTATATCGTTATTCTACATATTTAAGTGCAATTTTATATATAAAAAGTTTGTTTACTATTAGGCTAATAAATACAGATACCATAAATAAAATTTGCATTTATTTTTGTAAAACAACAAGATCTATATGTAATACGATGCACGATATGTCGTAAAATTTGCGTAAGCGCGCCCGCTGGAAGGTTAAACATTACTACTTGACGATGACCATACAAGTTGTATCTCAGTTTCTATCGAATAGAAATGCACAAAATTTGTATATAATACATATAATGTGGATAATAACACAACTACGTTGCTTAAATTAATAAAGTTTAATAATATAGAACAATGTTTTGTGATAGTCGCTTCGTGTTAGTAGTGGCTCAACTTATCCCTCGGTCGGGGCAGGTTGGGCCAAGCGACCTGGTGTCAGTTTGGGTTTTAAACTAATACTGATAATTAATATATTCAAGTTTTACTATAACGAATTATTCTTGAAGGTTCACTAATAGTGTCAACTTAATTTTTTTTTAAATTTTGAATTCCCTTTCTTGAAAAATTCTTAGAAGAAAAAACGACACAACTAGTCCCCGGTCTACCCTATTTCTTCGTATCACATTTGTAAAAGATATTTATAGGAAAACAAAATTTCATTATGCAAATGTAATAAAACTATTTGAGTCCGCCCACTATTTTCGACTGCCTTCCCGCATGCACGCTTTGCACGACCGGCATTACCGCATCTGCTTATACCTTCTGAATTCGAGAATTTTTCATTTATGTTCAAAAAGTTAATTTTTGCCCGAAATATTTCTAATTTGAAAATAGTAACATATAGTAGCTCTAATCTTACCTAATATTTCATATCTTCTTCTTCTTCCTTCCGATCTGAATCAGATCAGATCCATGAGATCGTTCGCCTTCATCACCTCCAACACAAAATCCGGTCGCTTAAGCAGGTCATCATACACCACGGCAACACAGCCAAGTAGATGTTGCGGAGTGGCCTCAATCATGTTGCACTTTCTGCAGATACTGAACTTCTTATCACCACGAGAGAATCTGAGGGTTTTTAAGTGACCGGATGATAAGCGAGCCAAAGCTGTTTGGTCTTTCCTATCCCCCTTAAAATGTATAGTAGCATTGGGGCCTTCACTACGATACCATGAATGAGCTGGTGGATGCCTCCAAGAAAGGTTAACAAGGGCCTTTCTTCTTGAGTATAACTCAAGATCATATCTAGTCTAGTTCATGAGTCAATTGTTCGTTCGTGATAAAGGAAAAGCATGACATCTGCTTGTCAAAACCACTTTGGGATCTAGTTTTCATATGAGGTAAGAGCTTAATTTAATTACTAACGCATACTGGCACTTGCCTTTCGAGGAAGCTAACCAACATTTGCGGTTCGTTTGTAGAAAAACCAGGAAAAATTTAGCAGCTAGCAATTAGTCTGCTATTAGTCCGTTGCTATAGCGCATATTAGTCTGCCAGTCTTTGAAGAATGCAGACTAATATTCGCTAAACCAGAGAATACAAACCAGACGCTTCGTTCTTTTCTGCCATACCATGAGTTAGCTCAGTAGTCCAATCGGGGGCATAACAGATGTTCAGATAATGATCAAATGTCAAATCAAAATATGACGATACATAATTTTTAATATATATTTTTATAATATCACATTTTGATGCAATAAAATGGAATATGTCAATACGAGTTAGTGAAGTAGAATTCAAATACCAAATTTTCTCATGTTCATGAAAGGAAATCTGTTCTTTCTCATTTCAGATTTTTTTCATCTAATTTTAGGAATATTTTTTATCAAAAGAAATTTCGCTTCATAATGACTCTTTCTACCTGTATTACATATGCAGACAAATAGAAGAAAAAATTAAAAAGGTGTTGGATACTGAGGACCAATAATTCATTTTTGATATATTCTTAATCATTTTCTAACTGGCGTTACAAATAGTACACCATTTTCCTTTGCGTTGGTACTAGTACATTGTTAGACCAGTAATTTATTAAGATTTCGTCAAACGGAATAATTAGTCTTGAGAAACTATAATCTACTAGCAATTTGCTTTAGCACCTTATCCAAAAGTGCGTATAGGAATTTCAAATTGTGAGAAATTGTGTTGATTATCTTAAATTTTTTTCCAATGAAGCAGTTTACTTTGTGAAGAAATTTTGCACTCGAATTTGTTGGCGTTCTTCAGAACTGTCAGTGGCTCGATATTTGTATGTCCGTAAGGACAGGTCAAATTACTAGTTATATCTATCCTATTATATCACCAAATGTGTAATTCATTAATAATGAGGAAAGACAAGAGCAGGTAACTCCATGGACGTTCGAATTGAATTGCAGATCTTATCTCCAAACGTTTTGTAAGGAAACCAGCGGGAGTGGTCTCCCCTAAACTTTCTCGTATACTCCTAACTGATGTAGAGAAAAAAATAATCTAAAAGGCAGTAAAATCAACAAGAACCTCTAACGCAGTGGAGGAAAAAAAATAAGGGAAACGTCATACCACGATTTCCGAAGGTCATCCAACGCGGAACTGGAATTAGAAATCTTTTTCTCAACCGATTGACACAAAATTGGACTCAAGTCTACCATTAAGGTAAGAAGGCCACATATCTAATTTCATTAATCAAAGTAATTTTTTAAAGAAGTTATTGCTTTCAAAAGTATGCGATTTTACATACAGACAGACAGTCAACCCTTTGACGGATTTTATCCAAAATTTAATAGAAACCTACAAATTATACGCAAAGACTACATACCAAATTTTATCCCTGTGGCTTTAATAGTTTTTGAGTTATCGTGTTCACAGCCACACAGACAGACAGAATTCCTAAATTGTGTTTTTCGGACTCAGGAAGATCTAAAACGTGGAGATTCGTCAAAATCTCGAGTTCGAATTTTTTGATGATAACAATACTTTCTCTTTGTATACGTACGCGAGAAAGTAAAAACCATTCACCACTTTCTGTGCATTATTGGGAGATCTACCCGTTATCTCCAAGATAACAAATACGCTCTTACCTAGATTTTCTTTATTACTGTCTTTAACTATCGCGAATATGAGTGATTCTCTTCGTGAAGGTCTTCAGAGAAAGGAAAAGAAAAAGAATAAGATAGCAATACGATAATCTATAGATTTAGAATAATTTGGTAAAAAATTATTCACCGAGTCAGCCAGCCTAAACTATCCGACTGATTTTGACAATTTTTTTTCATATGAAAGCTTATGACGTCTAGATATGTCATCAAAGGTCGCGTGCCCCCATCCCCCATTTTCGAACGAAATCGAAAAACTCTTTCCCACTGTACATTCTCTATGGGGAAAAGCCTTTGGACAGTTCGCCAGCAACAACCCGACGGATTTCGACATTTTTTTTAATTGAAAGCTTATGACGTCTAGATATGTCATCAAAGGTCGCGTGCCCCCATCCCCCATTTTCGAACGAAATCGAAAAACTCTTTCCCATTGCACATTCTCTATCGGGAAAAGCCTTTGTACAGTTCTCCCGCAACAACCCGACGGATTTCGACATTTTTTTAAATTGAAAGGTTATGACGTCTAGATATGTCATCATAGGTCGCCTGTCCCCCTCCATTTTTGAACGAAATAAAAAAACACTACCATATTTTCTCTATATTTTTTTCGATTTCCTTCGAAAATGGGGGTTGGTGGGGGCAGACGACCTTTGATAACATATCTAGACGTCATAAGCTTTCATATGAAATAAAAATTGTCGAAATCCGTCAGGTGGTTGTTGCTGGCGAACTGTCCAAAGGTTTTCCCCATAGAGAATGTACAGTGGGAAAGAGGTTTTTTGATTTCTTCCAAAAATAGGGGGTTGTGAGGGGGCAGAGGACACTTGATGACATATCTAGACATCATAAGCTTTCATATAAAATAAATATTGTCGAAATAGGTTAGGTGGTGTTTGGGCTGGGGAATTTTTACAAGGTTACCCATAGACAATGAACACAGGAGAAGTGTTTTTTCGATTTCGTTCGAAAATGGAGGGTGGGGGGAGGGGACAGACGACCATTGCTGACATATCTATACGTCATAACCTTTCAAATAAAAAAAAAATGTCGAAATCGGTCTGGTGGTTGGGGCTGGCGAACTTTCTGAGGGTTTTACCATATTTTTTTAAATATATAGAACCCAACTGTTTCATCACAATGGCGAGTCAAAAATATTGTAAAATACCTATTGTAGGTGTTGGAAACTTGTTATTTAGGGCGATTTCATTCTGTATTTATGGCTATGAAGACTTTTATGCCGAAATTCGTGAAAAATTTATACAAAACATTACAACTAGATAAGGCTTGTTAAAAGATTTTACAATTTTAAAAGGAATCTGTTGTCTACAAAGAATATGAAATATACTATGGTTTTATAGTCTATTCCACTGATCTTCATGCAGTATTTAAAACTGAAAAAAGTAGTGACTGAGAGCCTCGAATAGTTCTTCTTTTAAAATCACAATACCAAATGTTTCAATAAGCACAAAAGGTGGTTTAAAAAACAAATTGCGGCGAAGCAGTATGAACTCTCCGTATTAGTACATAAAAAATAAATATATTTTTGCCGTTAAATTTAAAATTCTTGATTTTGGATCTTGGCCGCAATGTTCTTCTGGCGGCCTGAATATTGTGATTGTAAAACCTCATTTTTTAAATTATTATTATTATTGAGATGAATCGAATTGGAATGGACATGTGAAAATTTTGTGGACTTCAATGTCCTTTACCGCAGCAGTATAGGATCACAATCTGTTAGTGGAGATGCTATTATCATTTAACTAGAGTTCAAAATAGGGCCAATTTATGCTCGTGTGATAGACAACTCCAGTTTAATTTAGGAATACATCGCTCATTTTGGTGGAAGAAAAGGACGTGACGTCACAAAACTGCGTAAGTTACCATGAGTTAAATGTTGGATGACACGCTTAGTAGTGTTAGTCTTGCGACTGTAACGTCATATGAGTTCACTCTATTACGATGCTCTTATCTAATAGGGTTCCCGTCGCCAGGAGTTGCGTTAGAGTTTGCTGGACGGGGGGCACGGTCTCCTTGACAGGGGGTCACGACCTTCTGTACGAAGAGACGAATGTAATGAAATTGGTCTCAAATTTTTGCCAGATCTATATTTATTAACTAGTTTAATACCCCGCGCAGAAATATTCCCCCGAAGGTGGGGCACAGCATCTCCGACAGGAGGCCCCAGTCCCCACACTTGTGCCACCCTTGCCCGTAGCTTTAAAGAAAAACATTAATATAATAAAGCAATTAATCAAATCATCTAGAACATGTTTTTATAATATTTTAATTTATTGAAGATATGTGATTCTCAAATCAGCCTACAATTTTCGATGCTTCTTAATCAACGAAATAGTAAGTTGTATAAATATGTCCGCATAATATTTTAATGAGTAATAATTCATGAGAGTTTCTCGAATTTATTTTAAATTGCTAAATTCATATAATTGAAAATTCCTTTGATCGTTTGACTTGAATCTTCGTTAAGAAGTTGGTTCAATCGTTCTTCCTTTTTTTACTTTCTCGTATACGCAGGATACAAAGAAAAAGTATTGTAATCGTCAAAAAATTCGAACTCGAGAGTTTGAAGAATCTCCATGTTTTAGACCTCCCCGGAGTCCGATAAACACAATTTTAGAATTATGTCTGTCTGTGTATCTGTGAACACGATAACTCGAAAAGTATTAGAGATACAGAGATGAAATTTGGTATGTGATCTTTAAACACAATTTTTAGGTTTCTATAAAAGTTTGGACAAAATCCGTCAAAGGGAAGTCTGTCTGTCCGCGTTCATGTGAACACTCCAAAACTTGAATAGCTAGATGGTTAAAATTTGCTACACAGTTTTATTATCATGAATGTAGGTCCGTATCAGAGTTTGGGCCAAATCCGTCAAAGGGTCGATTGTCTGTCGGTCTCTATAATCGCATATTTTTAATCGCAATAACTTCTTATCAAAATTACTTAGATAAATGAAATTTGATATGTGGCCTTCTTACCGTAATTGTAGATTTAAGTCCAATGTTTGTGTGAATCGGTTTAAAAAATGTCGTGCAAATTGCAAATTTCGTTTTTTTCCCTAATAGCACAAGACGCTGCACAATATTGTTACGATATCTTCACGATATCGTACGGTATTCAGAATACCGGACAATGTCGTAGAGATATCGTACAATATCTTGTGCTAATAGGGTTATCTTACATCCAGCCCTATTGGTAATCAAGTCGGCTTCTAATTGCACTTCCGTGTTGGACGACCTTCGGAAATCGTGGTATGACGTTTCGCTTTTTTTTTCTCCGCTGCGTTAGGGGTTTTAGCTTATTTTTCTCTACATGTGTTAGGAGTATACGATAAAGTTTAGGGGAGACCACTCCCGTTTTTTTTTTTTTTTGAATCGCAAAAACCAGCGGCGGGAATACTTAGAAGCATTGCTTCTTCTCACATGACTCTAAGGAGGTCCTGTTGATATAGTGTGTTCTTTTTATTTTAAATAAATCTGTTCTTTTTCCCTTTAATGGTTGATTTGACTGTCACGAATATACCATAGAAACACACAATATTTAGAAAATAATTATAACATTTTAAATCGGCTGATTCACCGATTCCATGCTTCGGACCTCACTCGCCCATGTTTATAACCAGACTGATTGAATTCCTCTTCGGATAGGGAAGATGCTAGCTAAGAATTTCCCTTTTTAGGGATTTCTTTGGACCAAGTTGCCACTTCTTACGTGTTACTTCAGCGGTCGTAACACCTAGGTTAAATGCAAAAAGAAAATGGCGTTGGAAATGCTCAGTTTTGTAAACTTGACATTCCAATTAAATAATCTGATAATACAGAAATATCAATAAAATAAAAATTATCAAGATACACTATTTTGTAGAGCACAAAATAATATGAAAAAATTTGCGAATGCGTTTCATTTATGCGTACAATTTTAAAAAATTTGGTCGAAAAAGAAAAACTCCCAAGAGTTTTTACTCAACCTAATACACAGGCTTCTATAATTTCATTTCATTTTGTGCAACATTATAAGTAACTTGTTATAAGAATATTAATAAAAAGAATTTTATTTTAAACTAATTATTTTAATCCTAGATATTGAAAAACTGATAACCAATAATTACTTTCTTGAAACCCCGTAATGGAAAAAAGGGGAAATGTCCTCCCTGGAGATCAAATAGAGCATTTAAAAATTAAATAAATAAATAAATGGAAAAAAGTCGTGTCTTGGAGATGCTAGCGATCCGTGTAATTTTAAACGCATTCCAAAGATAAAGCATCGCAAAAAAAAAGAATGACGAAGAAAAAAAATGCAAAATAAGAATAGAAGGCTGAATTTGATTTTTGGAGGAATCAGCATCCAACTTCCCCGCTTCTATGACAACACCACGATGCGAATGTCATTGAAACCTTATTACACGAGACAAACCTCCTCCTCTCTCTTCTTGCTCTCTCTCCTTTTCTTCAAAAAAAATGTCCCCTCTCGCATTTGAGAGAAAAGCGAGTTTAAAAGCGCGTAATGAATTTGAAGTGAAAAGCGTAAAAAGGCGACACAGCCGCTGCGATACGTCTACGGTTTTGGAAGGCTATAATTGAATAGGGTTCCCGTCACCTCTCGTTTAGATTTGCCCTAAGTGGGTTAAAGCACGCTAATTCGATCAACTGAAAATCCAGAACACCGGCTTCTTTCTTCATTACGACCTGCTCTACCCCCTCACGTCGACCCCTCCCCCACACCCTTCACATTCTTTATTTTATTTTATTATTTTTCTTTATCCATCGTATCCTCATCGTCTTTAATTACTTGAAGAATCGAACTTTCCCTCCCTCCTCCCTTTTTTCCCAGGGGGTCGTCTGTTGCTGTTGGGTGAATTCTCAGGGTTGGATTTGCAAAAATTCGAATACCACTTTGTGATGGGACGAAAATTAGATTGAGAAAAAAAAAATAGAGGAGTAAAAAAATTGCTAAGAAGATACGTAGCCCACGCACATACATACAAAAGAAAAGCGATTGTCAAAGGAAAGTGAAGAATTAAAAAGTGAAAAATTCGTAGAGGAGGAGAAGGAAGAATAGAGGAAGATGCACACAGTGTGCGAAGAAAAGCGAATATTGAAGTTCAGGGTTTTTAATTAAAATCTAAATAGGATATCTGGTATCTCCGTTCACCAATGTCAAGGGTACGGAGGGAGTACGGCATGGAATAGGAAAATCTTCATTGCTTTTAAATTGAAAATTGGAAAGAAATGTTTTAATTTGCAGGGCTTGAATAGCGGCCTAATTAAATTAGATCGGATGTCAAAAATATATAATTTACACAATCCTCTGTGCGGATAGAGTTTCTTACTCCTTTTTTACTTAAAAAATATTTTCTGGAGCGGAGGGTAAGCGTGACTAATAATTGAAAAATTATCTCAGCTTTCGATCAATTTATCTAACTTTTAAGAAAATGATATATTATTTTATTCGGAGATTTTTTTAAGTTGCTCTCGAAGATTAAGAAGATTAGTTATACGAGGATAGGTTTAAGGTTGCTACTCTTATTAAATATTGTTTTTTTGTCTTTTGCGTTAAATAATTTTTTAAAATAAATTTTGATGAATAAACAAGCTTCTTTTGTTAGATAAAGTGTTGTTCTTGTTAAACTCTTAAGAAAATTTTGAAAAGGAGATTTACTTATGATATTAAACTTCAGAAATTTATAGTTAGAAACGAAGCAAACTGGTTTAAGTATCCAATAAGTTGATTTTAATTTTCTTTAATTTGAATATTAATGCAATTTAAATAAATTGAGTTATGGTGAGATTTTCAATTAGAAGGCTTGAAATATGGTGAGATTTTCAATTTAGAAGGCTTGAAAGTTATGGTTAATAAAATAAAATAGGAGGTTTTCATTTCAGGGAAGGTAAATGACAAATTTCGCTTTGAAAGCAAACAAAAATAGCGAAATAAATTTTCACTAAATGCATTTCAGTTAATCTATGTATTGAATGTTTCACATTAAAAATTATATTAATTACAATTATAAGAATATTCCCGGATTACTTTCGAAAACTAAAAGTTTTAGAGTTCCCCTTCTGAATTTGAGATAATTAATGTATTAAATTCTTTGCACTAAAAAGAATATTTATTACAATTATTAGTTAATTTTCTGATTACTTTCAAAGCCAAGAATTTTAGAATTTCGCTTCGCATTTAATAAAATGTTATTTCTTATTCATTCGACGCCGATTAAAATGTTATTTTATAAATGTTGTATAAAAAGAATTGGGTCGCTTTTTTAGACGTAAGTAACAAGCGATTTAAGTAAGTAAGTAACAAACGATTGATAACAGATTTGCCCCTTTCTTCAAGCTGAATGTTAAATCAAAAACATTTATGAATACAGGATGCAAGTATTATAACTGATGATTTTCAGTATCAGAATTGTTAGAATGTATGTGTGCCTTCATATTATCATTGATGATACTTCATGCAAATAGTGTAGAACAGACCGCTCTGTTTTGCACTGAACTGAATTTCACCTTCAAATCGTACTGCTGCATTGCATCTGGATTATCTTTTTCCATGTGACTAGACGCTGGTTCAATATTCATCAAAGAAAATAAAAACACTACGCTAATCCCACTACGCAAAATAGAAGGAAAAAAAATACAAATCCCATTTAAAAATTCTAGTGTTCGTTTTATTATTTTTTTGATGCAATGAAGTTGACAATTCGAATTGTTTACGTTGCACGTAGAGAGAAAAAATAGTTAAATGTTCATATTTTAGCTATTTTTAGCACTCAACTGAATTTCACCTTCAAATCGTACTGTCTGCATTGCATCTGGATTACCTTTTTCCATGTGACTAGACACTGGTTCAATATTCATCAAAGAAAATAAAAACACTACGCAAAAAAAGAAGAAATGCAAATCCTATTTAAAAATTCTAATGTTCGTTTTTTTTTTTTTTTTTTTTTGAAGCAATGAAGTTGACAATTCGATTTTTTTACGTTGCACGTAGAGAAAAAAATATTTAAATTTTCATATTTTAGCCATTTTTACGAACCACAAGCTTACATTTTAATACTATGAAATGGTCACTCACGTTAAATGAAATTTTCATGTTTCGCTTGGAAGACTGACTGTAGCGAACAATTCGTAACAAAAGAGCAAATCTGTCTACCAGTAAAAAAAATTCAGAGAATTCCAAGTACAATATATTTCAAATATAATATTAAAAGATATCATTTTAATATTCACGGTTATTTTAATAATATTTGACATATATATATTTTTTAAAGAAGGAAAGAAAAATCGATGTTCCTAGGTTAGAATGTTTTTTTTCCAATGGGTCCTGCACGGATCAATTGGATTTTATCATATTTGATGAAATTAGATTCTAGAAGTCTAGATAGTCTAGCTAATCAACTTAAAAGATATTAATAGATGTGTATGTACTATTGTCAAGTTAATTATCTCAGTATCACTGTAGATGTAGAGACCAATTTTAGTTATAATAAATAACAGAATTATCAGTTGAACGCTGAACGTTCATTGGATAGACAATCATTGACGCCACAATTGGGAAGCATAACCAA
>BGPR01000115.1:655855-667578 GCA_013235015.1 Araneus ventricosus
AAAGGGAAAATTCAAATCAGATTTATCAAACATAAAGGGAAAATTCAAATCAGATTTATCAAACATAAGGGGAAATTCAAATCAGATTTATCAAACATAAAGGGAAAATTCAAATCATATTTAGAGATTCTAATGAAATTTTCATGTTTTCATGCGCTTATGGTAATTTGGAATGTGTATTGAGTTTTCAATACGCACGTTGTAATACAGTTGAGTATTTGTGCAACGTAAAGTGTTTTGATTCGTTCCAAATAAAGGACTATATATCCCTATGCTGCACTTGGAAACAAACGATCGTATTAGAAATGGAATAGGATTATAAAATGCACACATCTAAAAGATAAAATACAAAACAAAATTGAACGAAGGAATAAAATTGCAAGGATTCAATGAATTTTTCTGTTTTCATATGCTTATGGGCTGCAGTATGCATAATGAGTTTTGAACACATCAGTTATAATATGTGCTAGTACTGATGTGACGTCAATTAATTCAATATACATAAAAAAACATAAGAACGGCGCAGTTCAGGGTCGCGCCGTAGAATTTTCGTGGAAACGTCGGGATAAAATCATAAAACAAGTGGTTTCGTATTAATATGTAATTTAATTATCAATATCTTTAATACAATATTTACACAGAGTAGTATAATGGTTACAGAATAAATGAATCACAAGCTACCACAGACCCTTGCTACATGCGATAAACTTGTGATTTACGAAATACTTGTTTTATGATTTTATCCCGACGTTTTCAAGAAAAATCTACAGCGCGGACCCGAACTGTGCCTTCCTTATGTTTTATTTAGAGTAGCTTTTGATGGCGCCATCTGTTGACAATATATAGAACTACATTTCGCAAAAGCGCAGTAAACCATTATTTACTACAAATGCTCATATTTGACATAATATTCAAATTTTAACACAATGTTTATTTTACGTATTGTCAAGTATTCTGTAAGTTTCGTACAATTCGAAAGAAAACTCTGAGTGTTATAATAAAAAAACATGCAGTTTGAAATTTTCCATTTAATACCGATTTTTAATTATATTCTGATAAATATTTTTATTGCATCACTTTGGGACCTAGTAATACTCCTCAAGCTCTTTAAAATGACACCAGAATCAACATCCTAGCTAAACGTGTTTCCACGCTACACTTATTTATTACCTTCCATAAAGCTAATTCATAACAATCGCGCGCATGCTCCTACACTGGTACGATGACGTCACAGGCAAAGAAAATACTATGCGACAAACACTTATAGATATAATCTATCCGTTGTGGGGTCAATCATTCTTTTCGCATTATTAGTCTCGTAGTTATAAGCGATTCAAATCTGACGGTATTTTGTCACACAAGAAAGTTCGACCGACTATCACTGTAACGAGCGGAAAGGCGTTTTCACGTCAAAAAATACTGTATGAGGTCTTTCTTCAATAAAAAAACGGATGGTAATTTATCACAGGCGAGTAATTCTTGTTAGTAATTGAAAGTTCAGGAGGAAACTGCATAATCCTCTACTATAAAAGGGATAAGCATCAACGGCAGCTGCATGACAAGACTTCTCAATTTTTTTTCGCTCAAAAGAACTTTTCCATCTGAGATGACTGGCGATACTTTTTAAAGACCTTATTCTTAAGTCCCAACATCTCAAGAAATTTCCACTCAGTTAAGCCTAAGTCCATCGAGCAGTCTTTGCAACAGACGCTGTTCCAGATTAGCTTCCTGTCATCGCTGGGCTTCCGCGCGGAAATAACGTTAGGCAAAAATCAATAGAGCGTTCTAATGGAAACGATATCGGAAACTTCTGAATCCCCCTGACAGTCCGGGGGTCCCCTCAAAGCATCACTCGCACCTGCACAACTCTCATTGCGCTAGACAGTTTTGCAAGAGTGTTGGCACCTTACGACGGCTTTTCTGGAATCATGGGTTTTGACGGTCTCCACAACAAAGAGCAGCTGTCAATCGAAGTTTTTGGTTTCGTTTCGCTTCACCAAAACAATTTGGCTCGGGAAGGATGGGCAGTTTTCTTTTGTTTTGACTCCACTAGGTAAAGGCTGATTCAGCTTTCGTTCATTTTATTTCCATCAGATGGAAAGGCAGCAAGGTGTTTAATGAAGCGCGTTTCATCCATGTGGTTTTTAAAAGTTTGGTTTCACCTTCATGCATTGTAAGAAAGAAAAAATTATTTATTATCCATGTATTAAATCAGGGGTTTCCAACCTGTGGTACGCGTACCCCTGGGGTACGTGAAGGACCAGTCGGGGGTACGCGAACTCAAAGTCGATAATGGCGGACACAAGAAAACATAAGGGATTAAAATAATTTGACTCGGGAAGGATGGGCAGTTTTCTTTTGTTTTGACTCCACTAGGTAAAGGCTGATTCAGCTTTCGCTCATTTTATTCCCATCAGATGGAACGGCAGCAAGGTGTTTAATGAAGCCCGTTTCATCCATGTGGTTTTTAAAAGTTTGGTTTTACCTTCATGTATTGTAACAAAGAAAAATTTTATTTATTATCCATGTACTACATCAGGGGTTCCCAACCTTTGGTACGCGTACCCCTGGGGGTACGTGAAGGGCCAGTTTGGGGTATACGAACTCAAAGTCGATAATCGCGAACACAAGAAAACATAAGGGATTAAAAATGTAACAGAATTTTGGTTCCCCAAATTCGAGTGAAAAGTATACAGTTAAAGTACAGTATACAGTCCTAAAGCCTACCGTCAAAGTAAGAAAAAAAAGAAAAAGGAAGTGTAATTTTTAGCTATCCTTATAAGTTAATGTGGATTTTGGCGTTGAAATAATATTATTGCAAAAAAGGAATAAAATGTGAAATCAAAAATAAGTCCCGCAAATGTAATTAGTTCGAGTCATTAGACCCTTAAGCTTACGTAAGCCCTTAAGTATTGATAAAAACTTCTTTGCATAGACGGATAGGTGGAGGGTGGATATTATAATAGGGGTACGCGAAAATGAAAAGACTGGTCAAGGGGTACGCGAGGGAAAAAAGCTTGGGAACCTCTGTACAACATGCTTGACTTCATGTATGTATACCAGGGACTATCATTTACTACTACCGACAGGTGCTTCTTGGACTCACTGGACTAGAAAACTTTGTAAAAATTATTTATTTTTAAACAGGTTGAAGTCAATTTTTGAAATTTCTAGGAAAATTTGTGATGATTTGCAGCGTTTGTCATCTGAATTGTATTTAAATTCTGTACATTAATTTACTGCACTCAAAGTATATCTATCTATCTATCTATATAAAGATGTAGTCGTTGAAAATAAACACAGGCCGAGTAATTAACTAATTTCTTTTTATTATCGATAGGAGAGTGGTGGATATACGGCCATCTCTGTTAGGTTACAAGCGAAAGTGCACAGAAAAATTCCTGTATTCTCTCAGCTAAGGGAATAACATATTGACACGTGATCAAAGTGAAGGGAATATTGGGTATTTTTAATAAGTTACGTAGGCGTTTCAGGGAAAAAATTTGGTGTCAAAGAGACGCTGTCATGATTTTCTGTCGGCACGTGAAAGCGATTAAATATTCTTTTAGTAATAAACATGCCAAAATGAGAGATTTAATATACCTCCAGCGCGGGAAAAGAACGAAACTGGAGTTTTAGAAAAGTGATTTTGGAATACATTAAGATTTAAAAATATATAATATTAGAATTTGGAATAAAATTAAGTGAGATTATAACATATATATATATATATATTGTTATGTAAGTAATCCTTTGATTCAGTTTCTGTTTATTATTATTATCCTTTTTTGTTTCTTGTGTTTTACAACGTTCGTTTTGTTTTGTAGTACCGTTGGTGCTTTTGTGTTGTATGTGTTTTTGTTTGTATTTGTGTATGTTTTTGTCTGTGTTTTTGTTTGTATTTGTTTTTCTTTCTATTTGCACGTAGCTCTGTAATCCATACCTTCCAAATATTGTAACTTTTTTTCTATCATGACTGGTCTGGCTCCTCCCCGTTGATCCTTGCTGACTCTAAATTCTTTGGGTGTGTATCTATAGATATTATTTAAAAAGATTTTATTTTTTTAAGTTGGTGAACAAAATTACACACTTTTCTCAAAAATATTTTTATATAAATATTTCCTTGCATAAATAATCGAATAGTTTCCTTTTGGATTCTTAACAATTATTACAGTATTCCCTAATTCTGAAGTTAAAATAGAAGGATATGTGTAAATTTTGAAGTTCATTATACCAGTCATTTCTCACGTAAACGAGAAAGCAGAAAAGACCATGTTTGCAAAGACTTGTTTATATGTGCGCTGCCATTAATATTGGAAGAAAATAATATATACATTTTCTATTACCATATTTATATACCTGATGCACTGTGCTACTCACTTCAAAAGCATTCATTTTCTGTAACAGCGTTTATTTACTTCTGCGTTACCACTTTATCTATTAAAACATTAAATAACTCATTTGCATGAAAGCTATCGCTGCTAGATTTAAGCCTCTCACACCGGGCGAGGTGGTCCTGGACGGTCTAAAAGTTTCTCCATAACAGCAACGAAGGCCGGTCTGAGGCAGTTGGCTTCCTTTGAGGGGAGGTTCTGAGATCGCTTAGGAGATAAGCGCGTTAGGGAGACCAATTATTCTTGCAAACCACAGCCCATTTCCATGCGCCTTAATGGAAGGTTATAGCAGGTGGGGTGTGGGGTAATTGACCACCCAGGTTGGGGGAGTCCAATTCATGTCGTATCCTAAAAACGCCCGATTTTAAAGGGGCTAGAAAAAAAAAGTGGCCGCAGGACTAAGGAGTTAAAAATAAATTTATAAAAGCTTATAGAAGTCAGAAAAAAAATAGTTTTTCTGCAGTCATCCCTGGAAAACTGTCCAGGAAATTTTTAATTTTGTTGAATTGTTACTGAAATTAATCGAAATCGTTTGGTTGATTAACACCAAAACAAATTAATATGTGATGAGCATAATTAAGTTTCTGACTTTTATGCCAATGATTTATTGTTAAATTTTTAGTTTAGTTTAACATTCTCTTTTGAAACTAAACGAGGGCTATTTTGGGACGCACTTCGTAATTTTGAGCCGCAAACAGATGAATATTACTGGAGATGAACATAATTAACTTTCTGTCCTTTATGCTAATGATTTATTGTTAAATTTTTAGTTTAGTTTCACGTTCTCTTTTGAAACTACATGAGGACTATTTTGGGATGTACTTCGTAATTTTGAGCCGCAAACAGATGAATATTACTGGTGATAAACATAATTAAGTTTCTGACCTTTATGCTAATGATTTATTGTTAAATTTTTAGTTTAGTTTAACATTCTCTTTTGAAACTACACGAGGGCTATTTTGGGACGCACTTCGTAGTTTTGAGCCGCAAACAGATAACGAAAATAATATCGTGGCGTCTCCTCTTCTCCTAACTTCCATGCCACACCAGCAGGAGGACATTTGAGTCTCTCAGAAACCAACCCAGATAAATTCATATTTTGATATACTCTGATCTTTGTAAATTTTAATGGAATTAATAATATCCCTTTTACTTATTAAAAGATGTACTCTCTGCTTCATTAGACGACTTTATATACTTTTGTTTATCAAATTAATAAATTAAAAATTGTAAAAATTAGTGCATGAACAAACATTAATTTCCTCAAATTTTTTTCTTGACTTACCGCATTGGCTTCCTAATATTTCATTTGATACTGGATGGATTTAACATGCAGCAGGCCCGGAAGGTGGATTTTCCATGGAACCGAGTCTCGAACTTATGACCCTCCGATCCTGTAGCCGATGTTAAATAAAGCGTTAATTTAGTATGTTTATGTTTTTTAATATTAAACCAGCCTTATATATAAAGAAATCAGTTTTTCTGTAACAGTAAAACTAAGCTGTTAAATGTATTTTCTTACTTATGATCAAAACTCCTTTTCATACTTTGTTTAAAAGACTGTTTTTAATTTCTACTTTGTGCATAAATGTTTTTCTTTCCAATATATTCCGGAATGGGTTCAGGTCTTAGAGGAAATTAATTAATTCAGACCTTAAAGTCTTTTTCCTCTACAGAAAACCTATTCTAGTTTTGAATCTGCATGGATGAATGGCCTCTAATGAAGTCATCCACCGGATTCTTACTTCTCATCGATGTGTGCTAGTATTTTTGTATTTTTAACTCTTCCACAAACAAAAAATTCCCTTTATTATTATTTTTATTTATTATGAGCAAAAACATATATCTAGCCTTAATGTTGATCTCGCCTCCGTGTTCGTTACCTCTTTCCATCCACCAAATCCTGTTAGCAAGCCCTTTCTCATAATTCATTAATATTAATATTACATTTGCAAAATTTCTACCAGCTTTTGCAATTCTTATGACAAAGACTTGAAATTACTCCGCTGAATATCATAAAACAGAAGGCTCTTGTTTCACCTCACAGCAGTAGATGCTCAGAAGCTAAGCAAAGTGAAGGCCTGTTTTCAAAAGCAATTATGCATTTATAAATGGAATTGTCTTGGAATGAGTAGTATGCCTGCTCCCTCGAGCCTCATAACTGAAGTGCACTTTTGTAATCTTCCAAAAATCTAGCATTCGAACAACATAAGCATCCTCCTGGTTTTCGTTTTATGAGCGAATCACTTACCGGATTAATTGCAAACTTAATTATGTTAAGTTAACTAGTGAGCAGATAATTAGTTTAGTACTAAGTTGGTCATTACTTGTTCCTAAAATCTAGAAATAGCACTCAAATTATCTTACAGCAATGGAAAGATTTGAAAACAAAATACGTCCATTATCCGTCTTCTTTAGCATTATTTTGACGATCATGGCACATTTTTTTTTCGGAATAATTTATAATTTTTTTTTATATTGCAATTGCTAAATGGCGAAATTTTGTCATCTAGCAACATTTTCACTTTTCATATTCGTAGAGAAAATTTAATTAAATTTTCGTATTTTTAAAATTGGTGTCGTGATAAAGTGAAACTTGAAAAAAGTCTAATGACATATAAAAAATAAATAAATGGTTATGAAAATAAGATAAGAATGTCTTAGATGCAGTGACGGCTCGTCGCCTCGGAAACAAGCAGTTCTGCAAAAGTTTTATAGACCTAAGTTGCAGAAATTTTTGTGCTGATTATTTTGGTATATAATGATGATATACTAAAAATTGATAGTTTTTGAGTTCTAAGAAAAAACTGGAGGAAAAATTTTTTTATGTTTTTCTGCTATAACTGAAATTTCAACAAAAATTAATGGTGGAAAACCTCAGAATCGTAATCAGCACCCGAAAAAACATAAAGAAGCAAAAAATTACCTCCCTAGAATTGGATTTAAAAAACGACTTAGCGACTGAACTACTGAGAAAAAGCGAAAAAGAGCCGATTGAGGAAGCGGCGCCAAATGAGAGCTGAAAAAAATGCAGCTCAAATGAATGCAATTTCAAGCGGAGAAAGGGTTGCTTTACCCCCGCTTCGCGTTGCTCTTTGCGTTAATATCGGATCCGAAGGAGGGGCAAAACTTGATGCAGCTCTGGTCTGTCTCTCTCTTAATTCTTGATTGATTTTCCGTCTTCTTTTTACATTTTTTTATTTCTTTTTTGCCATTTTCGTTGATCACTGAATTCGCAAATTGGAAAAGTAAGCCAATTAGAATAAAAATGAAAATACAATTTTTTAACATAATTTCAGGGGGGACTGCAGCTCTGCAGCTCTTTTGGACGAGACGCCACTATTAATATGTGAAGGGTTTTCTCCTCCTTTAATCAGACGAGTCCGACAATATCCTCACTACTGAGCTTTCATCAGAAAGTTTTGTGGTGACCCCAGAAAGATAAGCCAAGATTAGTCCGGCCATTTTGTGGGTCAGTGTTTAGACTCTCGACTGTTACTGAACTCTCATTACGAGAATTTTACGCTTATGGAAGCCCATTCCTGTTGGATCTGCTATTCATCCAAAAGTTCTTATAAAATTTCAATCGGAAATATTCAATAATTCCGTCCATTCCGATGCTTAGATATGAGACACGGGATGTCTAATTAGTTCCCAGCAAAGCCCAGTCAAATATTTATTTCAAGTGTTCGGTGTAACCTATGTTCAGCTGACGACGTACATTCATAGGATGATGACTACGAGTCCCTTTTCCTTGGGTCTCCTGGAGGAATGTAAAAACAAGCTGAGAAGCTTATTTCAAGTGTTCGGTGTAACCTATTGTTCAGCTGACCACGTGCATTTATAGGATGATGACTACGAGTCCTTTTTCTTTGGAGGATACACGATGGGATCAAAGACTACTTGAGGGCTTTGTTAGACCGGTAAAGCTGGACTGTGGTGGAACTTTTGGTGATAATGATTTTGTGATCCTTCTCTATGCCACAGCGTATGGCCACGTGCATTTGGAAAAATATTGTTAAATGTTTTTTCAGATGCGGTCACTTTTGAAGATGAGCCCTGGACGACTTATGACTGCAAGTGGTTGTAGCGGTGCACTGGGAGAGACTGTGACGGAATTCTGGATATTTCTATATTGCCCGAACGATACCTGGTGACTGTACGTTGATTTATCAAAGTCATTCTGGAAAGGAACTCTGACGATTCGGAGGTCCAGCAGCCACAGAGCCTAAGACTTAATTTCTAAATACACTGAACCCATTCATCGGATTGTACATATTATCCCGATATATTTTATAACTATCTGCTTATACTAGATTAAATAGTTGAGTGTATTTAATGGTTTCCACGCTACCTCAGAAAGCAACATCGGGTAGCAAGGAGTTTTTTGAAGAAGAAAACGTTTCTGATGATTCTATAACAATGTCTCTACCCACCCTTCATATAGTCCTGACTTTTCACCTACAGTCTACAATCGTTTCCACTCTTTTCAAAATTTGCTAAAGCTAAAAGAGTTTTAATTCTGTAAATGACTACAAACAGAACCTTGAACAGTTTTACGAGATAAACCAGGGATGTCCAATGAGGATTGGAGAATGAAACATAAAAAACGATGGCATCTCATCATTATGTTATTCTACAATCGTTTCCACTGTTTTCAAAATTTGGTAAATCTAAAAGAGTTTTAATTCTGTAAATGACTACAAACAGAACCTTGAACAGTTTTTCGAGATAAACCAGGGATGTCCAATGAGGATTGGAGAATGAAACATAAAAAACGATGGCATCTCATCATTATGTTATTCTACAATCGTTTCCACTCTTTTCAAAATTTGGTAAATCTAAAAGAGTTTTAATTCTGTAAATGACTACAAACAGAACCTTGAACAGTTTTTCGAGATAAACCAGGGATGTCCAAAGAGGATTGGAGAATGAAACATGAAAAACGATGGCATCTCATCATTATGTAAAATATATGCATGCATTATTGAATAAACTTAATTGGTATCCCATAAAAAAATCTTTTCAATGTACCTCCCCAAAACGGCGGATAATTTTCGAACCCAATATATGAGCAATATTTTGGAACAAACCTCGTAATTTTGAATCGACCTGTGATGCCGAAAAAGGACATTAGTCTCCAAACTTCCAACGTGAAGACAGATTTAACGTGCACTAGGCCGCCGAATATGACAGCTTGTCGGTAGTATCAGGTCTCTAACCCAAGATATCCTGATCCCATGAACAAAGACTCGACCACTAAACTGCCGCCAAGTGCCAAAATTTTTTCATCCGCTGATAAAAATTTATTTTCTCCGAATAAAAAAATAAACTATTTCGAACCAACTAAATACTGCTTTCATTACTTTTAGTTAAGTATCCGAATGAAACCTCTAGTACAAGTTTCATATTTTAACAGCGAACGACGAGTGTAGTTAAAAATAACTCGGGTAAAAAACTCAATTGATTAAAGCTTCGAAAACAGTTTTTCAGAAACACAAGAAAAGAAAATGTACCGGATACTTTTTGCTTATTTTGCTTGTTACTCTCTTGCAGTAACTGCCTTTAATTTAGCTAATAACAGTTTTTAACTCATTTTATCCAAAATGATAAAGTAAAAATGGAGAAAATAACAGAAAGCTTTAAAACTAAGGAAAGGAGAAGACTTCTGTTGAAGAAAAATGTGGTCAATAAGGCACCTATTGAACAAGGAAGTGGAAGCCTCGAGCTAAAATAAACTATTGTTCCTATTTGACAGAATTAAAAATGAGTTTCTTGAAGAAGTCAGTTTTTTATATCAGTTTATTGTTTCTTTTAGCGAAAATTTCAATCAAGCGTTCGATTTTGTTTTTAAGGAAAACACGGGGAAGTTGAGATTCCTAATTTTTACATTATAATAACATGAAATTAAGTATTTTGATTCTAGAATGTGTGCAATTTTTGTGATACTTCTTTAGTAAGAATTTTATATCTTTAATGTTGAAATACTGCTTTCAAATAGCTCTTCGTTGTGTAAGTACAAAGTATCTAACATAATTTAGTTAAGTAAAAGAAATAAGAATTGATTCAATCGTTGAATTTAATTTCTTGCTGTTTAATATCTCCGAAACAGAATCTGCATAATATTCGTACAACTTTGACTCTTTTTCGCATTTTTGTTCTAGAAGAGAAAACATTAGCATTAAATCTCCTTATTCTATCATAAATATAAAAGCAAAAAAACTATCTGACAATTATTTGCTAGTAATAGAGGCACTCAAAAAAGAAACGAAAGCAATGAGATATGAAATGATTCCTATCACTTGCTATTATATTGACAAAATAATAGTGTCACATGCAAGAAAATGCATTGCTGTCTAAAAGTTAGGAAACGTGATATCTCAAATGATAATCGATTATTTCCGTATAAAATTCCATGTACACATACACCCAATATTGTGAGATAGCTAAAGTAAAATAACATAATAAATCAGCGGGAGTGGTCTCCCCTAAACTTTCTCGTGTACTCCTAACACATGTAGAGAAAAAAGTAAGCTAAAAGACAGTGAAACGAACAGAAACTCCTTACGCAGTGGAGAAAAAAATATAAGCGAAATGTCATACCACGATTTCTAAAGGTCATCCAACAAGGAAGTGGAATTAGAAGCCGGCGTGATTACCAATAGGGATGGGTGTAAGATCGAAAGAACGCCTTTTTTTAACCGATTGACACAAAAATTAGACACAAATCTACCATTAAGGTAAGAAAGTCACATGCCAAATTTCATTTATCGAAGTAATTTTTTAAAGAAGTTATTGCGTTCAAAAGTATACGATTATACAGACAGACTCACAGTCAATCCTTTGATGGATTGGGTCCAAAATTTGATATAAACCTACATTCCTGATGATAAAAATGTGCCACTTAGCTATTTAAGTTTGTGAGTTATCACGTTCACATTAACACGGACATACAGACAGACTTCCCGTGGACGGAGTTTGTCCGAAGTTTGATAGAAAGCTACAAATTATGTATAAATATCACATACCAAATTTCATCCCCGTAGCTCTAATAGTTTTCGAGTTATCGTGTTCACAGACAGACAGAGAGACATAATTCCAAAATTGTGTTTTTCGGACCCCGGGGTGTCTAAAACATGGAGATTCGTCAAAATCTCGAGTTGAAATTTTTTGACGATTACAATAATTTCTCTTTGTATATTTCGTATACTTGAAAGTAAAAATTAATACATTTTTTTTAAATATTGAAAAGAAGTTAAAAACAGTTAGAATATAACACCTGTTACTTTCATATTTGTCTGGCCTATAAAGCGTATGAACCTCACACAC
>BGPR01000115.1:667603-683463 GCA_013235015.1 Araneus ventricosus
TCATTACTTCGTTCAGTTCACGTATTGCTAATCAACTGTCAGATTACCAAAATACATCACTTTGGTCAGACACCCAACGAGTAAATACGACAGTTTAATTTCTGGAAATAGAAGAAAAATAGTCTTTCATTCAAAGCATAATCTTCTCATACTAATTTTTCATTCATTCCTTTCATTTCAGGGCGTAGCAAGCCAGAAAAAAACATTTATTTGAGAAATTTTAGACAACAATATTCACTTAGTATCATAATGTTTGCGTACTTTCGATGTGTACCGTTTTTCATAATAAACATAAAACAAGCCAAGAATCTTGCATGTGTTTATCATTGTGTGTACGCAATTAAGATAAGAATATTTTAATTTCATTTGGATAAGTTCTAAAAATAATAAAAGAAGGATAGAATTAATATAAAACCAAAATATATGTTTATGAAAGAAGAGGAGTAATGCAGATTTTAAATAAATTCTAGTGCAGTACCACTGTAAATAATTTGGAAACAAAACAAACAGCGGTTTACGCTAAAGAGGAAAAATAAAACAAAAGCTTGGATTATAAACAATGTATTTATCTTTGAAAAAAGTTTTCAATAGAAACTTCAGATGGTAATTTTGATACCAGTATAATGATAAAGTCTTGCGTTATATTACCAATAGATACAATATTTTAAAATCTGAAGGAAGAAGTAAGATAAATATAAATAGAGTAACTAAGACTAGCCTTTTTAAAGAAAAAAAATTGTGATATGATATTGGTGTAAAATAATGCTTATATGGATGCATTTTGGAAAAAAATATTCAGTAAACCCGCATAAGTGCTGTTTTTGTCTTTAACTAGAACGATGCGTATGTAACTAAATCCTCCAGACACTACCGGAAAACTTACTACTATTTGTCATATTTACTCTTTATATATTATATTAGATACAATTTTGATAAATAATTTTTACTACTTGATAAAATAATTCATCTGAAATTTTGATGCGACTTTCCTACAAATCACTTGGAATGAGAAATCGTGATTTCACTTATTTTGAATGTCAGAAATTTAACTATTAATCGTATTAAGTAAATGATATGAAATTGATTGCGCATAGAAAAATACAGTGTGTGATTACTAAGATTCAGGAAACAGTGGTACGTAACATTTTTATCCTTAGTTAAACGTTCTAAACGTCATTTATTGATTCGAAGAATTGAGCAATCTGAGAACCATGTACTTCCCATAGTATTTGGATATTGCAGAAGCATTCGCTAGAAGAGATTAAATTGCTACTATTGTTTCACGAATCAAAAAGAATGAAAAAAATAGCTATCACTGAAATTTCTAAAGAAATTGGGTGTCGTTATATTATTTGGAGAATAAGTTAATGAAACATTACGCATATAAATTACATTAGAATTGCCTTTTGTATTTAAAAATAGGGATTTTTTTTAGAAATCATTGACAATCCTTTTTAATTTCGGATTTGCTTCTATAAGAGATGAGTTCTTATCAGAAAATCTCATGATTCGTAGTTTATAGCGAAAGTGTGTCATCAGAATCAGATGTATGATGAATTGAGATGGGTTTTCAAAGGAAGCTTGTTGCTGGCCAGTCTGAAATGGTTCAGAGGTCGATGGTTAAAGTGTCACGAATAATGATGACCAGTTGTAAGATCATTTCAAGCTGTAAGAATTACCATCACCAGTAGGATCGGATCAAAATTCAAGTGTAGATAAAATAATCAGCCAGCAAAGGGTGCCAAAGAAGTTGTCTGGCGTATAGCAGCATGAAAAAATTTTTCAACTGGTCAATATCTTCCGGTACTAAATTTGCATAAATATTTGCAGAAAACGATTTTATGCAAATTTCGAATAAAATTAAAAATGTGTTAAAGAAACTATTTTACAGGAAAAAGAAGCAATATAGGAAGGCGTAGGAATGATAAAGAAATGATGGAAAATTATCGTAATGAAAAATATCGTGTGTGTTTCAATATCACATTTTATAAATGAACAAATTTCGATACATGTAAAATACCAAAGACAGAGAGGGAAAATTCCATGAGCGATTGTTTATAAAGAATTGGTTTGAGAAAGGAAAATGGTTGTTGGAGGAGTGGACGTAATTGAGACTAAAAAAAAAGGAGAAAAGAAAGGGAAGAAAAAAAGAAAACAGATGGAAGACGAAAGATAAAACGACAAATGGTTAAAGCAGTGCTGCTCATGCTCAATCAAAGAACTGCTTGAGCTCAACTCTGTATCTTCGTCCTCGTATACAGATACGGATGTAATTACCTTGGAATATCTAATCACAAAATCGTTTTAAATTCCCTATATGAAGAATGTGATCGATAAGGAATTTGGATGGATGAACTTCAACCGCCGGTCGCTATTTTAGAAGACATTGGAGAATTGTACACGAAGAGAGGAACTCCGTATGTGGAAAGGTGTAATAAAATTCGCAGACAACGTACTAATCTGGTTGCAGGTATACTAAGTTAACAGTGTCTGGTCTCTTTTAACCGGATTAGTAAACATAGTATTAAAAGCAAAGTGAAAATTAAGAAATTAAAGAAGGACTTTAAAAAGTACTACTAAGAATACGAAGGAGGAGCATTATGCTCTTATGTGAACCTAACTCTGTGTATATCTGACGTAACGCTTCTGCAGCAGGAGGGCTAGTAAAAGAAGTAATGTTCAATTTTTGTATCAAATAATATGCAATTAAATGGGCTAAAAAATAACTGGATGCGATAGAACAAATGTTAATACCAGGAAGAAGAGGTATTATTCGCTTGAGTGGAGACAGACTCAATCACATCAGCCCAGTGGTGCATTGTTTTGCTGCAGCCTAATGAATTATCTCGTCATTTACTAAAATTCTTTGGATATACAACTGTCCTACAAATTGAGTCAGTAATGAATTCGGCGAAGCAGTAAAACCTGCGAGGATTCAATAAGTGTGAAGATATGCCAGATGATAGCTGAATGAGATGGTTCCTCTTATTGATCAATAATATGATATTTACCTAGCGATATCACGTGGTGAATGTTAATTCTGACCTGGCATTACGAAGTCTGGTCAGTTGCTCCTCAGTGGCTGTTTTAATACGGTAAAATTTTAAGGTTGTGTGGCCACAAAAAAAAACCATCTCTTGTGTTCTTGCAACATATATAATGAAGACATCACCAACTGGTTCCATGTCAATACAAAACCCTCCATAACAGAAGGAGAGGCATATTTGGAACTTACCTTCATTTTCTGTTTGAAACCAATTTAAGAAATATAGTAGACACTGTTATTCAGCGAGCTGATTTTTTTTTGACGTCTGAAAATTTGCTGTATCATACTCACAAGTGCAGAGAGAATATAAGGTCTTTAGCACTACAGCAATTTGTGCTGAAATATGAAAACAGGATCATCAGAAAAAGATTTTCAAAATTTTCAATAGACTTTAAAAGCAAATGATTATTTTACGCAATAACTTACAGCAGGTTGGTCTTTTTGAACCAACTCTTTTTTTGCTTCGACATTTAAGAAATTGAGGCCATGGTAAGTTAGGAAAACGGAGGAATGGATCAAAATATCCATGCCATACCCAAGCTGGCTTAGTGTCTGAAGCGATCCGGAAAGTGTATATGGAGAAGAGAACGAATGCGGCTTCATATTGAACAAAATACAATCAAAAGTCTTCTCAATACCAAAAAGTTACAACCTTTAGAAATATGTAATCTTTCAAACTAATAGAATTAAAATATATATGATGAGTTCACTTTTTATAAGTTTTGTGATTTATTGCTTGTTAATAATTCAACTTCATGTTTTATTATAAAATTACTCAATTATTTATAAGTTTTATGCTAATATGAATAATCTTCAATTTTTTAAATATTTTCATTAATTCTAATAGTATTTCTGGAAAAGGCAATTTTAACTTTTATGGGGCGCTCAGACTTACCAGAAGATCTCGGATGAATTTTAGTAATAATACTTATAAACTAATATATCAAAAGTAAAAACTTTTTCCACCCCACAGCACTAAAAGGAAATTTGGAAATATTTTTATTATAAATTTCAAACAAATTTTAACTATTTTTGGGGGCATAGGGCACTGGAAGATATGAATGGATTTCAATAAAAATATATGTAAACTAATTTACCTAGACACAACTACCCCCACCAAAATTAATTTAACAAAATAAAAAATCCAGATTTAAAATATTTTTTTGAGGTTGGGGCACC
The DNA here is from genome assembly GCA_013235015.1 of Araneus ventricosus. Taxonomy (NCBI): domain Eukaryota; kingdom Metazoa; phylum Arthropoda; class Arachnida; order Araneae; family Araneidae; genus Araneus; species Araneus ventricosus. The sequence continues at coordinate 671,829 of BGPR01000115.1, forward strand.
AAGGAACTCGTTCGATAAAAAAATTATCAAATAATATACTTAAGACACAACTTTCCCGCCCATGGCAAATATAATTAAAAAATTTTTTTCCTATACTTTTCGATCCACCTAATCACCAGGAAAGCCATCGGAGATCTCCCAAGAGCTACGACACTTTGCAATCAATACGTTTATGAAATACACGACGCCATAGACTGGCTGGAAGAATTCTCTCAGAAGGATCCCTCTGGGTGCGACTGAGCAGTAATTCTAGGAAAACAGAAAGACGCCTAACAAAGAGGCCCTGTACGGTTAATGGAATGTAGCTCCGCTCAGCATCACCCAGGAGAAAGCGCGTTTTTTGTGGAACCAGAAACACGCCCAGACGAAAGATTGGTGCCGTATTACTTTAACTGAAAGAATCTAGATTCAGTGCACAGAGTAGTGACGAATCAATATCTGCAAAATTGCCAACCAGTGGTGCCAGCTACCACCCACTCCAACAAAAGGAAATCGTTCACTTGGATCGACAAAATTCTGGTATGAAAGTACACCAGAAACACCATTCTTGGACACAGAAGCGGCGCCATGTAGCACTGAAGAAATCGAGATTCACAGCACAAGTAATTATCAACGAATCTCATCTGGATAGAACGTGGTGCCAGCTACCATCTTTTTAATATAAGGAAATCATTCTTGTCTCGAAGTAAAATTCTGGTGCGAAGGAATCATGTTAGTTCTGTACACCTCTACATGTCTTTGATGAAATTTGCGTGATTGATTATACAGCAGTATAGAGTTGATTACCCTTATGTAGAGCATTTCCAGGCAGATATTGGCGACGTGATTTTATTTTTATAAACGACAACGCGAGGTCCTACAGAAGTTCGTGTGAATTTTCTGGAAGATGTGGGTAATCATCGAATGAGACCAGCCAGATCACGTATCTTATCCGCAATCTTATAAAGCACGTTAGGAATGCTTTACATTAAGTCGTCAACTCCCTCACTGGGACTTAAAATTTTTGCTTGCTACAGAGGAATGATGTTTGTTGCCACAAGCTGTGATCAACGACCTCACTTTCAGCATGAGAAAGGGTCTGTTACCAAGGCTTGAAAGGCTGTGTGTGTGTGTGTGTGTCTGTTTGTGTATGTTAGTGTGTTTTATTGATGATATTGATGATGATGTGTGTGTGTGTGTGTGTGTGTGTGTGTTCACACACACACACACACACAAACACACACACACATACACAAACAGACACACACACACACACACAGCCTTTCAAGCCTTGCAACAGACCTTCATGCTGAAAGTGAGGTCGTTGATCACAGCTTGTGGCAACAAACATCATTCCTGTAGCAGCAAAAATTTTAAGTCCTGTGAGGGAGTTGACGACTCTACGTAAAGCATTCCTAACGTGCTTTATAAGATTGCGTGATAAGATACAGTGATCTGGCTGGTCTCACCATTCGATGATTACCCACATCTTCCAGAAAAATTCATTGTCGAACTCTGTGTGACCTCGCGTTGTCGTTTATAAAAATAAAATCATCGCCAACATCTGACTGGAAATGCCTCACATAAGGTTCGGTAACTCAACTCTATACTGCTGTATAATCAATCACGCAACTCCCATCAAAGACATGTAGAGGTGTACAGAAATCCAACATGATTCCTCTTCGCACCAGAATTTTACTTCGAGACAAGTGAATGATTTCCCTTATATTAAAAAGATGGTAGCTGGCACCACGTTCTATCCAGATGATGATTCGTTGATAATTACTCTGTGCTGTGAATCTCGATTCTTCAGTGCAAGTACATGGCGCCAATCTTTCTGTGTCCAAGAATGGTGTTTCTGGTGTACTCCTCTTCATACCAGAATTTTACGTCGATCCAAGTGAACGATTTCCCTTTTGTTGGAGGGGTGGTAGCTGGCACCACTGGTTGGCACTTTGCAGATATTGATTCGTCGATAATTACTCTGTGCACTGAATCTAGATTCTTCAGTTAAAGCACATGGCACCAATCTTTCTTTGTCCAAGAATGGTGTTTCTGGTTCCACAAAAAAACGCGCTTTCTCCTGTGATGTGTTGAGCGGAAAGCATATTTCCCATTGCCAACTGTACAGGGCCTTCTTTGTTAGGCGTCTTTTCTGTTTTCCTAGAAATTAATGTTTCAGTCGCACCAGAGGGATCCCGAGAGAATTCTTCAGCCATTCGCAGTCTATGGCGTCGTGTATTTCATGCAACGTATTGATTCTTTGCAAGTGTCGTAGCTCTTGGGAGATCTCCGATGGCTTTCCTGGTGATTAGGGTGGATCGAAAAGTATAGGAAAAAAATTTTTTAATTATATTTGCCATGGGGCGGGAAAGTTGTGTCTTAAGTATATTAGTTTAGATAATTTTTTTATCGAAATTCATTTATACCTTTCGGTGCCCCAACCTCAAAAATATTTTTAAATTGATTTTTTTTTATTTTGTTAAAATTAATTTTGGCACGGGGTGGGAAGTTGTGTCTTAGGTAAATTAGTTTACATATATTTTTTTATTGAAATCCATTCATATCTTCCAGTGCCCTAAGTGCCCCCAAAATAGTTAAAAATGACATTTTGTTTGGAAATTTATAATAAAATATTTCCAAAATTTCCTTTAGTGCCGGGTGAAAAAGTTTTGTTTTGGATATATTAGTTTATGTTTTTTTTTTTATTATTACTAAAATTCATTCATATCTTCTGGTGGCCCGAGCGCCTCATAAAAAGTTAAAAATTGCCTTTTTTCCAGAAATATCTATTAAAATATGTGAATTAATGAAAAATATTTGAAAAATTGGAAGATTATTCAAGTATTAAAGTATAAACTTATAAATAATTATAATTTTATAATAAAACATGAAGTTTAAATTTAATAGTCAAAGCAATAAATCACAAAACTTATAAAAAGTGAACCTACATCATATATATTTTAATTCTATTAGTTTGAAGATTTACATATTTCTAAAGGTTGTAATCCTTTTTGGTATTATAATGCTTGAGAAGACTTCTTGATTGTATTTTGTTCAATATGAAGCCGTATCTGTTCTCTTCTCCATATACACTTTCCGACGCTTCAGACACTAAGCCTACAGCTTGGGTATGGCATGGATATTTTGACCATTCCTCCGTTTTCCTAACTTTTACCATGGCCTCAATTTCTTTAAATGTCACATTTAGCAAAAGAGTTGGTTCAAAAAGACCAACTCGTTGCAAGTTAATATGTGCAAAATAATCATTTGCTTTAAAGTCTATTATGTACTTGAAAAATTCTTTTTCTGATGATCCTCTGTTTTCATTTCTAGCACAAATTAGTTTTCGTAGTGCTAAAGACCTTATATTCTCTCTGTTCTGTGAGTATTGACAATAGCAAATTTTCAGGATGTCAAAAAAAATCTATTTCGTTGAATAACAGTGTCTACTATATTTCTTAAATTGGTTTCCAAACATCTAGAAAATGAGATAAGTCTCCAAATATGCCTCTCTCCTTCTGTTATGGAGGGCTTTGTATTGACATGGAACCATACAGGTGCAGATGTCTTCATTATATATGTTGCAAGAATAATAAGATTGGCAGATGGTTTTTTTTTGTGGCCACATACAACCTTAAAATTTTACCTGCAGTTGTTAGCCACCTTGAGTGAGCAACTGGACCAGACTTTCGTAATGCCAGGTCAGAATAACATTCACCACGTGATATCGCTAGGCAAATATCATATAGATATTGCTGATCATTGCTGAGAACCATTCTATCTATATTATCTGGCATATTCTTCACACTTATTGAATCCTCGCAGGTTTTGATTGCTTTACGAATTGGTCGACTCAATTTTGTAGGACCAGTTGTGGCACCATCCAAAGAATTTAGTAAATGACGGAGAGATAATTCACTTGTATGTAGCAAACAAATGCACCACTGTAATGATGTATTGAGGTCTAGTTCCATCAAGCGAATAATACCTCTCTTCTTCCCAGTATTAACATTTGTTTCATCGCATCCAGTTATTTTTAGCCCATTTAATTGCATATTATTTGATACAAAAAATTGAACATTGCTTCTTTTATGGCTTTAGCTCCTCCTGTTGCAGTAGTTACATGTCAGATATACACAGAGTTAGGTTCGTTTACAAGAGCATAATGCTCCTCCTTCGTGGTCTTTGGGTAGTACTTTGTGTCCTTCTTAATTTCTTAATTTTCACTTTTGTTTTAATAATTATGTTTAATAATCCGGTTAAAAGAGACCGAGACACTGTTAACTTAGTATATTCTGCAACTGCATTTTGAAGTTTTTTTACGCTGTCTGCGAATTTTATTGCGATCTTCCACATACGGAGTCTCTTCTTCGTGTACAATTCCAATGTCTTCTAAAACAGCACTGGCAGTTGAAGCTGATGCTCCATCCGAAATTCCTTATCGATCACATTCTCTTGCTAAGGTAGGGAAATCTAAACGATTTTGTGATTGATATTCCAAGGTAATTACATCCGTATCTGTATACGAGGACGAAGACATAGAGTTGAGCTCAAGTAGCTCCTTTGATTGAGCATGAGCAGCATCAGTTTTAACCATTTTACGTTTTATTCTTTCGTCTTCCATCTGTTTTCTTTTTTTCCCTTTTCTCCTTTTTTTTAGTCTCAATTACGTCCACTCCTCCAACAACCATTTTCCTTTCCAATCTCAATCTTTTATAAACAATCGCTCAGCAAGTGGAATTTTCCTGTCTTTTTGGCATTTACATGTATCGAAATTTGTTCACTTACAAAATGTGATATCGAACACACACGATATTTTTTCATTACGATAATTTTCCAATTTTTTGGTATTTTTTATCATTCCTACGCCCTCTCCTATACGTTTTTTCCTGTAAAATAGTTTCTTTAACACATTTTTAATTTTTAATTCGAAATTTGCATAAAAATCGTTTTTCTGCAAATATTTAAGTGTCTTGGGGCACCGGAAGATATTGAACGAAGTTGAAAAAATTTTTCATGTCTGCTAGTACGCTTAAAAGACAACTTTTGCACCCTTTGCCGATTATTTTATCTACACTTTGAATTTTCGATCCACTCTACTGGTGATGGTACCTACAGTTTGGAAATGATTCCATAACCTGGATATCATTATTCGTGACACTTTTAACCATCGACCTCTGGACCATTTCAGACTGGCCAGCAACAAGCCTTTCGAAAGTTCTCCATCTCAATTCATCATATGACCGATTCTGATGACACACTTTCGCTATAACCAATGAATCATGAGATTTTTCTGATAAGAACTCCACTCCTATAGAAGCAAATCCGAAATTAAAAAAGGATTGCTTCACGATTTCTAAAAAAAAAAACTCTATTTTTTAAATGTTTAAAAGGCACCTAATGTAATTTATATGCGTACGTTTCATTAATCATTCTCCAAATAATATAACGACACCAATTTTTAGAATTTCAGTGATAGCTATTTTCATTCTTTGATTCGTGAAATAATAGTAGCAAATTTTAATCTCTCTAGCGAATGCTTCTGCAATATCCAATACTATAACACATGTGGAAGTACATGGTCTCAGATTGCTCTAATTCTTTCGAATCAATAAATGACGTTTAGAACGTTTAACTAAGGATAAAAATGTTACGTACTACTGTTTCGGAATCTAGTAACTACACAATTTATTTTTCTATGCGCAATCAATTTCATATCATTTACTTAATACGATTAATTAGTTAAAATTTGACATTCAAAATAAAGAAAGTGAAATCACGATTTCTCATTCCAAGATTTGTAGGAAAGTCAGTATCAAAATTTCAGATGAATTATTTTATTTCAAGTAGTAAAAATTATTTATCAAAATTGTATCTTAATATAATATATAAAGAGTAAATATGACAAATATGTAGTAAGTTTTCCATGGTGTCTGGAGTGATTTAGTTACTACATGTACGCATTTCAAAAGTTCTAGTTAAAACACAAAAAACAGCACTTATGCGGGTTTACTGAATATTTTTCAGAAATGCAATCATCCATATGGGCATTATTTTTGTTCAATATCATATCACAATTTTTTTCTTTAAAAGGCTAGTCTTAGCTACTTATTTATATTTATCTTACTTTTCCTTCAGATTTTAAAATATTGTATTCATTATGCACATAATCTATGCAAGACTTTTATCATTATACTGGTATCAAAATTACCATCTGAAGTTTCTATTGAAACTTCTTTTTAAAGATTAAATATCATATTGTTTATAATCCAAGCTTTGTTTGTTTTTTCCCCTTTTAGCGTAACCGCTGTTTGTTTTGTTTCAAATTATTTGCTATGGTACTGCACTAGAATTTATTTAAAATTCCGCATTACATCTCTCTTCTTTCATGCAAACATATATTTTTATTTATATTAATTCTGTCCTTCTTTTTTTATTATTTTTAGAACTTTTTTTTATCCAAATGAAATTAAATAAAATATTCTTAGTCTTAATTGCGCAAGCATTGGCCAATGATAAACACATGCAAGATTCTTGGCTTGTTTATGTTTATTATGAAAACGTACACATCGAAAAAACTAATGCAAACATTATGATACCATGAATATTGTCTAAAAATGTTTCTTGTAAATAAATGTTTTTTTCTATTGTTACTACCTTTTGAAATGAAAGGAATGAATGAAAAAAATTAGTATGAGAAGATTATGCTCGAATGAAAAGAATTATTTTCTTCATTTCAGAAATTAAACTGTCAGTATTTACTCGTTGGGTGTCTTAATCAAAGTGATGTATTTTTGGTAATCTGACAGTTGATTCTAATTTACTTTGTAAGTGAAGATTTTCTAGTAATTCTTGAAACGTTTCATTATTCTTTGTTGTATTGTAACTGGTACTGAGTGGCCATTGTAGCTTGGTCAAAGGCGTGGCGACAGGGAGGCAAGGAAGGGAGGGGAAACGGCACCTTTTTTGGGAAGTATACGAGAAAGTTTAGGGGAGAAACTCCCGCTGGTTTAGTTCTCGCGTTCAAATATCAACGAACAGAGAGTTATAAAAATAGTTCACCCATTGACGAATTTGGTTAAAAATTTGATATAAATCTTCAATTCTAATAATGAAACCGTAGGCCAAATTTTATAGGTATATATCGTTGCATTATTGAAGGATTAAGACCTCAGGAAGGAATAAATTTTGACTTTTTGTCATTCCTTTCTACAGAAAATTTTGTTCCTTTTGAACTAAAAATGGCGTGTGGTTTCTGATGAGTGCGCCATTTTAGTTCCTTTCCATTTTGAATAATTTCTAATTAAAGTTTTTTAAGTATTAGAGAATCTTTGGTTGTTTTATTCTATAGTTTTTGTTGTGTTATTTTTAAAAAAATTCTATTGAAGCAATTGCTTTTTGCTGCTGCGTTTGCGCGCAAAATCGTTTATTGTTTTCATTATTACTATTGCTTACTTTTTGTTTCTTTTAATTTATTTTCCTTTTAATTTAAATTTCTATTATTAGTTGTATTATTGAGTTATAGCGACCACATGCACACTAACGTGCAGACAGACAGAGTTCCTCTAAGCGGATTTCGCACAAAATTTGCTAGATATCTATAATTTTTTATAAATATCGCTTATCAAATTTCACCCTTCTGGCTTAGTTCGTTTTTGAGTTAACTTGTTCACAGACATCTAGAAATAATTACGGGAAAGTGGGTTGAAACCGGGTAGCTAAGGTTCACAGGTCTGTTGGAGCTAAAATATTCGACAGAGAGCTCGTCAAATATTATTAAAATATTCATTGTTTATCTGAGTGCAATATTTTTTCAGAAAAGTCACAGTTTCATCACTTATTTTGTAAATGATATTTTTATGAAAAAAGTCAAACTACCGGTTATGGGAAATTAGGAAACTCGACTCAATGGAAAAGTTGCAATCATTTTTATTTTATATGAGAATTTAAGAATATTAGTTACAAATTTCACGTGTAAAGCAGTTGGCTTCTACCTCCGCACCACTGCAGCTTTCGTGGGCAAGGCTAAGACAGTTTTTACATTGGTTTAATCTTTCTTCTTTATTAAATTATTCCTCCCTCTTTTATTTCATATTCCTTATTCTTTATTTAAATTAGAAAATGCATCATTAAAATATAAGCAATCAACTGATGTGTTTTTACCGTCTTAATCAGAGGAATCATCAATACTCACTGTCTGGTCTTACTCCAATTGGAGTACCCGGTTTTACCCCGAGTGCAGATGTCATAAAAAAACTAAATAGAACCGCGCAATTATTGGAGTAAATCCTTATTGTTTTATAGGGTATAAATCCTTAGTAAACGAATAATAAGCTGGACTAAATATAGTTTTTAGAACTGTAATTATTTTTAAGTAAGGATAGTTTAAAATCAAACGATCATTAGAGAGCTGACGTTTTACAACAAATAAACCTTCACAGATTCAGAAAATTCAACAGCTAGAACAAGCCACTATGACTGATCCTTTTTCTTGACTAGTAGAGTGTAATTCAGTATCTGTTTTCTAGATAGGAAAAATAAAAGTATCAGAATCAAAGGGTACCCGGTTTTACCACTCCCTCCTACAATTTTCTTTTCCGACTCGGGTGTAGATTCGTAAAAATATCAAGATCGAATTTTTTGACTATAAATGACGATACATACGCGATATTTTATTACACAGTACTCAATTTTATATACGAGAAAACAAAAACATGCTGATTTTTTTTTATTTTCTGGCTCCATTTTGTTGAAATATCAAAGGCAATGAGAGTAAGATTTTATTTCTTACAGAAATAATGCAGTGAATCATGTTTTTATAAGTTTATAAGTGATTGATAAATTAATATTTCATAAAAATTCATTATTCCTTTTTTTCTTTCAAGGCATCCTCGCTATTTCTCTTTAATCAAAATTCCCGGAAATAGTTTCATTGACTTACTTATCAGTAGGAAACCCCATCAACTTACAAACCAATTCTGCGAAACGAAATCTTGATTTATCAGCTTCCTAGAAGACACCATACATTCATTCATAATGAGGTTATTGTAACTCAAAAAAATTCCACCCGAAATCATCCATAATTGTCGCTATGTCTTAATTAACTCCAACTCACTCGCTATCTTATCGCAATTCATCACCAGTTTCGAGGTGGCATGGGTGCATATGTCCGTTATATGACAGGAATTCTTTAAGCAACACCGCAAATTCCACATTTAAACGATTTTCTGTGAAACAACTGTTTCATGCCATTTTTCGATTCCATCCAAAACGGTTGCTTATTAGAAACCAATTTGCGCAGACCACAGATACTGTTTAAGCGATATCCAGCCTACACGTGTTAGGTGCGGTGCGAAACTCAATTCTGCAAAGGAATTCGTAGAATGATTAGTACCGGAGCTCCGGATGCGGGTCCTTGCAGTTAAAAGATAATTGCCTTTTACACGGAAAACAGAACAGAAGTCTGGGTTTACCTCTTCAAGGTCGTCTTATCGGATTAGAAAGCGGACAATAGACATGCTGGAATGGCCGGGACTTGATGAGTTGGCTCTGTGTAATAAACCAGTTACGTGGGAGGGTTTGGACATGAAAGTAAGAGGTCTGGAAAAATGCGTGTTATAAATTATACATTTAGTAAGGTTTTGTGGAAAGTCAAAGAGTAAAGTCTGACTGTAAAATGCTGGTTGCCGTTGTAGTAATTTGGCGCGTGAAACATTGGAAGACTTTTCATTTGTTTTTGCTGTTGAAGTGGAGGAGTGGACGGGACATTAAGTTCGGGAAATGGGTAGTTATTTGAGAAGTGATGTGGTTTTAAAAATGTCTTAATACAGCTTCAAGTGCCCATTTTCTTTTTAAATAAACGGTAAAAGATATCGTGTTTAAGTTCTTCTGAGTTTATAAGATTTGCTGGAATTTTAATAGCAAGAGTATAGTTTCACAAATAAAATTATAACTTCTTAATAGGAAATAACTAAATAACTTCAGCTTTAACTCATTTGTTTTAAATTTTTATACTACCTTTTGTAACGTTTGGTTTTTCAAAGAGCTTGCAAAATATTTAATTTAAAAAATATGATTACATATTAAGAAATATTAACATTTTAAATAAGTCTTATGTAATGCCGGTGGTTTCATTCGAATAACCTTTCTAAATATTGTTTTATTTTGTGCCAAACTCCACTTATAATACGTAAAGAAGCATGCTAATTGATCCATTCAGAAACAAATCTTTTTACCATACATTTAAATGTTACTCGTCCTATTTAGCTAACACATATTTAGCCAAAGCACGCCACTCCAAATATTCTTGAGACAGACAAATATTTTTTTCACGTATGGCTTCAGGCAGCTTGACAATAGTAAACAATGGAGCAACTTAAACAAGAATGTAAATAATGTCTATGGCGCGGTGCGTATGCCGTTGTTTGTAACATTTTACACTGTGTTTACATTGTGTATAGTCAGTAGAAAATATTTTTTGTTAGATTTCTAGCTGTTACGATGTAAATCGAAAGACTAGGGACTCTTAGATTATCATGAAAAAATGTTTTTCATGTTTACACTTCACACATTCTCGGATATTAATGTTCTTTGACACTCTAAATGACATGAATGCTGTAGCTTTCTTTAATGACTGAAAAACTATAAATGCTTTTTAACATCCTTCCAAGCTCTTGATTTTTTTGTTGCGTTTCAATACAATAAACTTCACTTTATCTTAGAATTAAACAAATATTTATAGTCTAAATCTTTATTTTCATTCCTAACGACGATATCCGAATTCTTTGGCATCGTTTTTGCTCTTGCAGTTTTAACTCGTTTACTTTTAGTTCTTGCAGCTAAACAACTGAGAAAAACTATTGATCTTTAAAACTATTTCTTTAAGTGTGTCCATTTTCAAACGCAATTGTCGAAAATCCCTTTATAAAACCTTTTACGGCATTTCGTGAAAGAAAGAAAAGAAATTCAACCTTCGCGTCAACAAACCAATTTTTCTCCATAGTTAAAAATAACACTGCGATGATCAACTGCTTTTTAATATGACAGCAACCACCCCGATTCTCCAGACAGAATTCCCCTATCAAATTTAAAGGTCCTCCGCCTATAAAATTCAAAGATTCCAATTGATTTCTCCGGTGAAGGTGAGACAGCGTATCATTTTTCACTTTCTAACCTCTGAGGTAACGTTGACCATATAGACTTTCCTCTGAAAGGCAAAAGGATCAATTTTCTTTTAGCCATTACAGTCAATAGTGAAGAGAAGGAAAAGAAAGGTAGGGCAAAGAAAAAGTCGGTTCGGAATCGATCAGCAAAAAGGCTTATCTCAGTCAATTTCAGTTCACTTACTGTAACGAAGTGGAACCAAGTCGGATGGACAGTGTAACGAGAAAATAAAAAGTGATGAGGAATATAAAAAGCTGGTCGAAGTGAGAGTGACGCCGGACACTTTTATCCAATTGTGAGGATTTCAGATAGATTGGGCGTAGATCCGACTTGACTATTTGCTTTCGTACTTATGCGTCCAACTTCATTTGGGGAATTGCTTATGTGTGGATTCTGATTGCTTCGAGATCTTTGTTTGCAGAGCGAAAGGTAAAAGTGGGTCGGAATGCGTTTCCAGAAGTAATTGGGTCGAGTGTGAGGGCTTTTGTTC
>BGPR01000115.1:750380-766827 GCA_013235015.1 Araneus ventricosus
AAAAATAATATAAAGACAGCCGAATCGAGCATAATAGATTATCCTTCCATAATATTTAGGACTTGAGGTCGGAATCTACTTTAAATTCTTTTAGACACAGTGTTTCTTGATTCAAATTTTTGGATGTATCGTATTTTTATTGCGGTCCCATCAACTCCGAAGTTCCCATCAGTCAAGTTCCTCTGTAATCTGGGAAATACCATTTTCCTTTAAATCTTCATAACACGCAAAATAATAATTTTTTTCGGCGAAAACCACCCTTTCTCAGAAAACCCTTACTTATCGCTTGTCTTTTCAACCTTACAAAATCAAAGGCAACTTGAATCAGTTTGCGTGTGGAGTTCTAGCGAGGGTGGAGGACTTGACGTGACGTCATATCTGGCGTCACTTTTCTTCCTAACCTTGAAGGAAAGGAGAAGGAGTCAGATGGAGTGTAAAAAATAAAGGAGGAAAAAGCCGCTAACAAATGAGAGGGGGCGACCAGAGCAAACACCGGGTCAAAACAACGGGGGATCATCGATTGCACGGGAAAACAATCATTTTTTGTTTTGTTTTTCTCTCTCCTCCCTCTCTGTAAAGAATATTCGGGAAAAGAGAGGGGTGGGGCTGTCGGAACTTTTAGCAATGAATCAGGGACCGTATCCATACTTGGTTGTCTAGATGCCGAAGACAACAATGCTCATTTTTACTTTTTCTTATGCGAAGTATATAAGGAGAGAGTATAATCGTCGAAAAATCGTCGTTTTGATGAATCTCTACCTTTGTGATCACCCTGAGTCGAAAAATACAATTTTGGAATTATGTCTGTCTGTCTGTGAACACGTTAACTCAAAAACTAAGGAGCTACAGGCATGAAATTTGATATGTGGTCTATACATCAAAATCGTTGATTTCTATCAACTTTTGGACGAAATTGGCTTTCGGATAGATCATTGTGCTAGTGGCGGCTCGTCCATTAGGGCTGCAGCACCCTCTGAAATTATTTTTAGACTTGTATTTTTCGTTTAAAATCTTATTTGCTTGATTTCCACTCTCAGAGTTCAATGATTTACAAAAATGCAAAAAAAGGAATACAAAATTGAAATAAAGGCATAAAATGAATCCAAACGAAGAGAGACGCAGGTCTTATCTGAAAAATAATCTGCCCCCAAAAATCCATTCACTAAGCAGAAAATCCGGAGTGAAAAAACAACTAATTTTTCCTATAGCTTAGACGGGCTATGGGCTGAAAGTCAACACAGCTCTGGCTGGCACAGAGCCAAATGAACGTAAAAAAGATACTGTTTTTAATATATTTTTCTTTTTCCCCTCACTCTCACACAAGTTGCAATCTCATTGGCTGTTTTTGAGTTTCGCTTTCGGTTCGTGTTGCGACGACAGATTCAAGCAAATAACACTATTCTAAAATCCAAATTTTTAGAGTATTTCAATAAAAAATGTGTTTATGTGTGTTATAAAACATGTTTTAGCTTAAAAATAATTTTCTGTATATGAGTTATTTGATATTCATTTTTGAAAGAGTTTTATTGAGTGAACTGGGCAAGGAGGGAAGTGTATATGTGGAGCTCCGATTATTATTATTATTTATTTATTTTTTCGTCAGAGGAATCGTCACATGAACATTCACTTTAATTTTTGTTAGTAAAACTAATAGAAGATGTCATATGCTGGTTATTTACTTTCTTTGAAAAGCAGGGAATTTCACATTTGGATTTTGAATTAAAAAATTTGGCCTACTTAGAGATAAAGTAGCTTTTAAAATTGTATTCTCTTAATGAACATTTTTTTTGCAGTCCTCCTTGTTTCTGAGCTCACGAGCAGCCACTGCATTGTGCATATGAACACAACTTAAAAGAAACCGCAAGAGTTAGATGGAAAATATTTAGTATATGATTTTTATCATCAGAATTATGGAAGTGTGTAAAATTTTAGACAAAATCAAACTACGGGCTAACAGTCTTTCGGTCCATATACTTCGAGTGTATGTTAATGTTATAACTTAAAAACGCAACGATTTAGATAAGACGATTTACATTATAACTGGCACGTTATCTTGAGACCAAAAGTGTACATCTATAACCAATTTTTATTTATTTATTTAAAGAAAAGTACATTGGAAAGAAAACTGCATTTACAGAGTGCTATAGACAGCAAATACACAAAGAACAAAAGCCGCAACGAGTAAATAAAAAAAAATGCGCTAGAAAACAAAAAGATGAACGCAGAGAATAAACTGAATCATAAAAATTTTGCAAACGCATTTATAATTAAAAACGAAAACACATAATCACAAAAACATTAAAACACGCTATGGTTCTAAAAGTCGTATTTTTAAAAAAAATTAAAAGACCATTTCCAAAAGGCAAGGGTTAAAAAGTCAAAACACACAAGCACCGAATCTTCTAAAAACACACCAGGAGTTTGAAAGTTTAAAGACGAAAATACACACTTGAGATAAAAAAATAAATTGCGAAACGACTCCAAGAACAGAGTACAAAAATGAAAACATATGAAAAAAACATTAAAAAAATGGTCGAATACATTAGAACACGGAAAATCAACCAACTTGTACCCTATTTTTTACCCAATTGGTTGAAAGGAAGACATCCAAAATGCATACTCGGTTTCCTTCATTATACTTCGAAGCACAACTGGGGGGGGGGGCTGGGCGGGGGGGGCAGGAGAGGATAACACTACCGTAGTATATTATTTCTGTGTGGTAGGAACCTTTCAGTTTAATTTTTGCGTGTTGGAAATGCAACATGAAAATCCATTGGTCTTCCATACTGGTGTGGAAGTGCAAAAAGCATTCGTTTGCGCCTTTATACATCAGGCCTTTCGCAATTATACTTCGAAGAAACCTTTTAAAACATTTCGAAATCCCCAGAATTATACAGGGTGGATGTACATAAATTGTGTAGCTTGTAAATTTCTGAATGGATTTTGTAATAGCTATAAAAGTGAAATAGTACATAGGAAAGTGAGCACTGAGCAATGCTACACAATGAGACCACTCACAGTGCCCTTAGAGGCGAAGTGTAGATCCTATCTCGGTAACAATTGGAAATAAAGGAAATGAGTCAGTAAGAAAGTTGTGTTTGATTTTCCTTCTATATACTTTTAAAATAATGCTTATTAGATGGTATTGATCTCCTTTCAAAATGAAAATCAGAAGATTGTATCCCAAATTAATTATTGCGGCCACGGTGGGCTGTAAGTAAGTTTTTTAGTAAAGTCTGAGCTTCGAGGATGGAGAATTCCGAGTTCAAAACTTGATTCCCTTAAATATCTGCCATGTATTGCCTCAGGGAAGAGTGGCAATGCAGGCAGGAAAATCTATAACATCATACCCTCAGCCCCACTCATACTCTCTGCCCCACTAACTGGATTAGAGAGGATGTTATCTTCCTCTCTCAACATGGTCCTTTCCTTGCCTACCTCAAAAGGTTTCACTTGTCTGACAGTGATTATTATCATTATTATTGCAGTTGTGGCGGAAATGGCACGGCACTTCACTGTGCCACGGAGTGTATTCTCACAGTGTCTTGGCATATGAGGAAGCCAGTGCCAAACTTCGAACAAGAATGGCCGAAAAGAGTCGCCAATAACCTCGTCTCCAGGCATAAAATTTGTAGTATTGTCAAATTCGTAAGCGAAAACAGAGATCTTTTCCGGCCTCTCTAGCCTCCAACTTTCCAGTGAGATGAACCAACAAGCTTCAAATTACCGAAAATCCCCGCCCCCTTCCCTTCAAAAAAGAAAGGTAAAACAACATCTAAAGAAAAGAAGACTAGTGCAAACTAATAGAGTAAAAGTGAAAATGCCTCCCTTGTACATAGTGTATATATTTCTTTCTTTTTTGTTTGTTTTGTTTTTCTTTTTCTTAAATAAAATTCCCGTGTCTTGCCCATCAAACCATTCAGTGACCGGTCTGGTCACGGGTACGGGGGTAAGAGACAGCGTAGACTTGAATTACGTTAAATTTGACTATTATTGCCTACCAGTTTTCCTGCTGGTATGGCGTGGAAGTTTGAAGAGGAGAATAAAGTTTCAGGTGTCATCCTCGTCATCTGATCAGCATTCAAAATAACTACGTCCGTCCGAAAATATTTCACAAAATGGAAACTTTAACTAAATAAAACCCAAATAAATTATATATAAAAATAAAATTCCTTCCTTGATATTATTGATATTATTGTTCTATCGAAAAAAATAATAAATGATACAGAGTGAATCTTAATTTTTTCTTTCAGTTAAAATGTTTAAATTAATGAAATTTCTGTGGTAATTTTATTGTGTTTTAGATTAAAGAACACATATAGTTATCAGTTTTTCCAAAGTTAGAATTTCATACAACATAGAATTAGAAGCACTTGCCAAATACAATCGATCGTTGAATAAGATGTCATGACATCAGTTAGGAAATTGTTTTTTATTAAATGGATTAATGAATACATGTTTTAAAAAAATGTACTTGATACCAAGTATTGGATATATTGACTACTCAACTGGCATTTTGTAAATATTGAATTAATTTAAGTTAATTTATATTGTTGTGAATGAAAATGACCTTTGTTGAAAGTGTTTGCGAATGCAAAATAATCTGACATTCATTTCGCTTTGCGACTGTAATTCTCAGAATTTAAGTATACAGTATCGAAGCCTTTACAATTTAAAATCAAATCAATCAACCACGCTGCATAGAAAACAACAACAATCTAGCTACGTCATCAAACACAATTTAAGTTCACCATTCCTCTTGGTAACTGAAAAGGGTTTGGACAACAACGCGCCGTTGGAGCCAGGCAATCGAAGAGTAATTGCCCAGGCAGCATCTCTTCAATGTCTCTACAAATCGAAAGAGTCACGAAGCCTACCGAAAAGTATAGCGGATATCTGATTGTTTTGCAAACGACTTCTTAATAGAATAAAAGTCAGCACGCACATCCCTAATCAGGTGGGTTGTAACCGATGTTCGAATATCCCCCCTATCTTTATTACGCGTTCCTCTGGGGGTATACAGACCTCATAGAAGGCCTTGTTTGTTTCCGTTAATTTAGGTTCGTGTTTATGAGAATTCTGGAAGACACCCACCTGCCTGTGGAGGGGTAGATGTGGGGGTTGCAAGTCCAGCTGTAGAAGTGGCACGTTGGGATTCCTGATTTACAGAAATACGGGTCTGCTCTCCAGGGGTAGGCAGGTGTGTTCGATCAGCACCACGAAGGTGTCGGTTGCTTTAGTAATAATAGATAGGGGCCTGCGTACTTTTGGTAATTTATCTATGTCTTCTTAGGAAAGTAGATTTTTCATTCTTTGACTGTTTGACTAATGTTCGCAGAACGAAACGTTGTCGGATACAGGATGAAATTCTGTTTCAAATGTGTAGCCTACATGTGTTTCTTGTATCACTTTTTGACGCTATTTTTTATCAAAAGGGTGTAGATAATACAAATATTTCTCATTTGAGTGGAAGTTCGATAATTTTTAAATTTCTATAACCTGACAATCAAAAGAGTTATTCTTTAGTATTTTTTTATTATATATTATACCTGTATTTTGTTAGAAAAAGACCCAATGTCCAAATCAATCGATTTGGAAATTTTTCAAATGACACTTCAAAAAAAATAAATTGAAACTCTAGTCTGGAAGGATGGATTTTTACACCTGAGTAATTTGTATTGTTTTCTTAAGATTTGATTGTATCAGTCGTTGCAATTTGTCTGCAGCGAGTTTTACACCAAGCAATTTACCATCCTGACAACACCATCATGAGTGGAAGATAGAGTGAAAATTTTGCTGATGTTGTTTTGTCTGTAGTTGATGTCCAAAGAAAGCGCTTTTGTCTTTACATTAAAATTGGCAAAAGTGTAAAAGTGAAAGATTTGATGAAATAATAATGCTGGACTCGAATTTCATTACAACAATAAAAATCATTGCCACAAATTGCGTGTAAAATAAACTTTGAAAACTTTGTTACAATTAAAGAAAGCATTGCACGGAAATAAAATGACGTCACTGAAATGCTAATAATGTATTGCATTTTAAAGTGATGTAAAAATGGTTTCTGTGCGATAATATACTATAATAGACTTGGTCTAAAATTTGATTCATATCTACAATTCTAGTGATCAAACTATAAGATAATCGAGATTTCATCCATCTACATTGTTGGGTTTTTGAGCTATCTTGTACACATGCATACGGACGATGGACAAATACTGTAAAAACGTGTAGCTTTTGGTCTAATTGGCTATGCCACTGTCGCTATCCATTCACTATTCCATATCAAAATGGCTCACCATCTGTGACTATATAATATCACTTGACTGGGATAATAGGTAACCCTAATTCACGGTAACTCTTGCTGACGAAGAATATTTATTTATACTATATAAACATAACATTGAATTTCTTTTAAATTTAAATATTATTCGATATAAAAAACTACCTGGTTATTAAATAAAGAAGATTCTCAGAATAGTTGATAGATTGTTTAATTTTAAAATGATTTACAGAGAGAAAAAACCGCATTGACCATTTTTAAATTTCTATGATTCTAAGATTCGTCAATTTTTAAGTATTCAGTTCTAGTAATTGAACAAAGAGCTTTATCACTTGCCATGAAGAATTTAATCCCTTTTCTCCTTTTCTTTGTTTTTAATATTTTTGAAATAATTTCAATAAAATATTTCCTCTGTTCTAGATTATTTTTATGAACACCGTAGAACTAATATAATGCTGTTTTTTTAATTTAGTTAATTAATTTCTTAAAAGCCTGTGAGAGATAAAATGCGCATAAATATTTATTTCTTAATTATAGTTTGTTTTGACCGTCAAATGAATTTTGGAAGTTTCTATGAATTAACGTCGGACGTCAATAAATATCAAAAATCTTACATACTTCAAAATCTCAATGAAATTCAAGCAATTTGAATTTCCATTCTTGTTCTGAAAGAATCTAATTAAAAGTCTAGAATTTCTAGTTAAAGGGATTTGTTTCTCCTCTGACTTTAGTTAATTTTTCAAATAATCAATATATATATATATATATATTTCAATGAATCAAAACATGTGTTATATTTTCAATATATACAAATATTAATCTAAAAATTAAAATCAAATTACCTTATCAATAATCATGCAAATTAAATACAAAGATAGTTTGATTAAAAACTATTACACAAAGAAAAAAGACAACCTAGAAATGGAATTCAAACAATCAAATGCCTATCAGCCTTGGGAACTGATATGTCGCATTAAATCTAGATTTTGTGGCGCCAACCCTCTGCGAAAGCCAATTGTCGGAAAAAAGAAAAAATAGGGGAATAAATTCCCAAAATCATATATATATATATATATAATAACCAAATTATAACCTGTTATACATGTATATATGTATTTTTTTAACTAGGGCGTCTGAAACTTTTTCCTATCGAAACTTCTTTTCGTGGGAAAAAAAGAGAATAATAATAACAACTTATTTTTGCACAAAAACTTTGTTGTGATTTTAAAATACAATAATAAACGTGAAAATTATGTATCAATTAGGGGTAAATAACACGAAGCGCGATTTAAAATAATAACATAATAAATTTCAGTGAAATATTTGAAGACGATATGATTTTCTAACGAATTTCTGCGCCAAGCAGCGAAGAATTTCAAAGAAGACAGTATTATGAAAGTTTTGGCGGCCCCATTATTCTTTTAAGCTATCGCATTAAGGAAGAAAATTCCCAGTTTAAGATCTGCTTTATACAATATGAAAACAGCATCTTGTTTTTACAAAACTTATATACAATTTATATTTATGACGCTATTTTCATAATCCAGCGCAATTTTCGAATATTCAGGACTGAACTTTTCGTATGAATCATACTTTCGGCTTCCTCCAAGGCGTTATGTTAATTTTTGACTCCATACAATGATTTTTGAAATTTAAAATAGTGGATTTAAAATATCCCTTGTTCTGTGAGCAATACACCTCGGGTTTAAAAAGATAATAAAAAAAAATGTCAGATCTGCACTTCATTGTGGCCTTTAAAGCTTAAGCCTTTTTTTTCCCGAATTCGAATTATAAAATCTGCTATTTATTTAATTTTTCAAAGATTTAGCCATTTTTTTCCGAATGTGTTATTTACCCAAGTTTCTGCTTTTATCAGTATTAGCAAATTACAAATAAATGTCTTACCGTTACCAAAATATCTCAGATGTTTTAATGGTGTCAAACTCGCCATTTATTAGCCAAACATTAAAAAGGCCGGCATCTTGAAACGGAATAAAAAAATGAAAAATCTTACATATGCGTCATTTTGTATGGCTTCAAGGAACATTTATGTCAAATCTGAAGAAAATCAAACAACACATTTGGTCGTGACTGCGTAACGAACAAATTTACAAACGTTCGAGTTAAAACAGAGACCTCGGTTCGCTCGGTCAATAAAAGTATACTTAAGAGGTAAATAAAATTTCTAACATTTGCGTCGTTTTGTATGGCTTCAAGGAACATTTATGCCAAATCTGACGAGCAATTTCTTTCCCCCTTTTTAGATCATTAGAAGATAAGATCTGTGGTCCCTTTCTACCACTCGTAGGTTATTTATTCTTGGGTTCCCTAATTAACATTCAATCTATTCACCACTTATGAGGCGATTGAAAAATCTATCTACGGCGTGATTAACAACTTGGTTTCTTCGCTATAATAGTACTTTAAAGTTGCCCACCGGTGGCTAGTGGTTAAAACATGACATAGCATGAGTGAGGATACACCAATTGGAGGAACAGATTTATTGGCTGGTCATCTGGCTAAATTTTTAACATGCGGGATTCAAAAAAACTGGTCGGCCGATGTGCACTTTAACAACGAATTCCGGCCGTGCTGTTGGTTTTCCTGGTCTTTCTCCAAGCGAAACTCAAATGTGGGCAAGTTTCTCTTCAGTCGTCCAAGAAGACACCCTTTCCCCATATAGAGAAACAAAGTCAGGTCTTCTTAACGTGCTCCAAATTCTGTTTCACCAACAAAAGATGCCACACTTTCCATTTTCTCATGAATCATTGAATCATGCTCGAAAAAGTTAGATTATACAACTTTCGAATCGAATTATAAAGTCGATGATTGAAGTTTTATCTTTTAAATAATACGATAATTCACAGCACTAGCGCACGGCCACGAGGGTTAAAGGGTTAAATAAGAAGGAAATTAGTTTGTCTAAGGAAAAGTAGTATTACTAAGGAAAAGTAGTATTAATAAGGAAAAGTAGTATTACTAAAGAAAAGCAGTATTACTAAGGAAAAGTAGTATTACTAACGAAAAGTAGTATTAATAAGGAAAAGTAGCATTATTAAGGAAAAGTAGTATTACTAAGGAAAAGTAGAAATAATGAGGAAAAGTATTATTAATAAGGAAAAGTAGTATTACTAAGGAAAAGTAGNATTAATAAGGAAAAGTAGTATTACTAAGGAAAAGTAGTATTATTAAGGAAAAGTAGTATTACTAAGGAAAAGGGGGGAAATAAAATTTTATTTGTTAAGTTATACAGTATTTGTATCAGCCCGTACGAAAAAGGTTAATTATACTCTATGCAAAATTTTAATTTCCTTATTTAGGCATATTTTCATTTTATCCTAAAATTCTTTACTACATTAAAAACGATCAGCAATAAAAATTTGATCTTTTTAATACCTAACAGAATAAATTTAATTAAAAGAAGTTTTTTTAAAAACACACTTTGATTACTTTACTAAACAGCAGAGGTTTTTAAAAATTTATTTTCTACTTCTTAGCCTTGACTTGTAATTATTCTGTTGTTTCTCAAACTCGCTACCAGGTGCCGCCTCTGTAACTCAATCACAATTTACATTAATCAAAGATTAACTGGTAATTAAGTTCTGAAAGTATTAAACCAGTGTTGCTACATACAATACACAAATACACAAAATTTCAGCACCACTTACACATTAGGAAGTGTGTAAAAAATTGATTATAAAATTACATTCTTTCAAACATGAAAAAACAAGTCAAATGAAAGAACAGTATTTAAAAATTAAATGATTACATCGGAAAATTTCTTCTGTACTTCAAAAAGAATTCATTTCAGATACCCATCAGCCTCATGATAATTATTCTTCTAATCCTCATTCCAAATTCATTATATAGAAAGGAACTCATTACCTGCTATTTAGCTCATTGAATAGGTTGTAAATTAACGTTTTCGCCGATAAAGGCATGACAGGTATTTTCTTATTGCAGTTAATGATTTTCAAAATGGTAAAATCTTATTTCTTATAGATTATATCTGTGCTAAAAAGCAATATATTTCTCCAGAGTAATGGAAATGAAATTAGTAATGAAGTCGATCATTTTATAATCTAGTTATCATTTTATTCGCTAGTACCATTGAATAATGTCCATTCGTTCAAGAAATACTTGGTAACATTGCGGCTTAAAACTATAATGGAATTCTATGTTAAGCTCATTTATGTCCATGATTTAATTACATCAAAGCGTGCAAAAATATTTTTGTTCCTATTCAGATAGGTATTTCATTATTAATGATTGGTAATACTTTCCATTTGCATTACAAAAAGGATCTTTTGAAAATTGTATATTCCGAGAGATCTTTATCCTTTGATTTCCATTCTGGTCTTTACAATTTTTCGGAGTTTCAATTTCTTTGAATAGTTTAGTTAAAGAGATGACACCAGAAAAGGAGACACGAGTAAAGGATTGCTCAACAGGAAAATAGGGCATAAGTGAGATAAAATAAGCAATGTAATGAGTGAATAAAGTAATAACATAAAGATAAATGAATAATTAAAACAATTAAATCATTTGACGCAAAAGTTTTCATAAAATGGATTTATTAATTTATTTTAGATAAAAAAATTGATTGATATTTAAAGGTTTGCAAAAATATAATATTTTTCGATCTTAGAAAAAAGGCGTTATAAGTTTATTTTCCTTCAAGAACACATCTTCGTTTTCAAGTACTGTTCAGCAACGGATTCCGAGACTACCGCTTTTGGACGATTTTAAACCGGAAAGCGGTGTCAGGCAATGAGTCATATGAGCGCATTTCCGGAGTTCTTTGTTAGATCACGCTCAATAAAATGTAAATATCACCCTTCAAGTCTTCACTTCCCCCCTATCTTAATGTAAATAATTCCGCCCGGCGCATGCGCAAAAGCGCGTAGGGTTTCTGTTAGAAAATTCTGCATTTTAAGCTACGAAGCTTGCATCTTTTCTAAATTGTCTCTCGTACCTTTACTCTAAGATTCGAAGCATTCTTTCGTTAAGATTTTACGTCATTTCTTTGAGCTAGTCACATCTATATTAGCAGCTATTTAATCGGAATCGTATGACGTTGTCTATTCGATTCCCGCAGCTGATATGTAGATCAACTGATTATTAGCAGAGTATATATACTTGTCTCTACTATGTCATTTTGATACGGTCTGTAGGTCCTATAAGCATTCTCTTTTCGGAGAGACATCAGCGATATGTAAGCTATTGCTTGCACTGTACCTATAAGATGCAGGACAAGTATCAACCCTGTAAAATGGAAATATGGTAATCTGTAAATATGTTCTTAAATGTGGTCGTCCAAATAAATGTCTCTTTTAACTTATATGTTTCGTCATTCCTGAAATAATAAGAAACGCTCTATCTCATAGAAATTCCACTGCAAAAAGCCAGGACGCTTTTAGCTTATTATCCAGCAGCTCTTCTTAACCAGTGTTGCTCAAGCTGCCTGTCTCTACTACAAGGATTATAGTTTCTACGAATTTAAATAAGAATGAGACTAATAAGTGATATTGGCAAACTCGCTTCCTGAGCCTAACAGTTTCCGAATCCGTTGCTAAATAATAATAGGGATAATTTTTGGGAGTCCCTATTACTTGCATTACATTGAGATGGAATCTTCGCATTATGAACTGATTTCAATCATTATCTCTATAATAGCACAAACGATAATGCCACATGTAAGAAGAACTTGAGCAATCCATGTGGGATCGTTCTCGTGCGATTAAAGTAAAACTTAACATTGGATTTTTCAGTTTACATTTGTTTTATTTTTCGTTCATTCATAGTGTTACAAAAATCGTCCTGGCGTATATACTGTGAAAGCAATCCAACAAGCCGGATAATGGAAAAAGACGTTTTATTCACAAATATTCCTGAAAACACGAATCTCAGGAAACAGGAAAACAGAGCACTTGCACAAATACCCAAAACAGCAGCAAATCACTAACAATGACAGCGGCAGCACTTTCAACACAGCTCGGCCTCTATCAGCTAATAAGCTCGCACTGCGGATGAAACTCCAAACAGAGATTCAAAATGCGTTCGCACTCCTAAAACGATCTCAGTCGATCAAATGCGTTCAAAATCGATCAACACACTGCTCTATGATCAGACCACGGTCTATTTATAGTCTCCCCGACAGGACATGACGTCACATGGTATCATCTGGATAAATCCGGATCTCCACCTCCTAATAGAGTTATCAAGAAAATTCTAGTATTTTTGAGAACATACATTTTGTTGCCAAAGTCGCTAAAATGATCGGCAAGTTTGTCGCCAAGGTCGGGGTCAATGGCTCCATTCCTTCAGTATTCCCACACATACCCCTGTAGAACTTTTCCCAGCCATAAGACTAACATTGCTGGGAAGGGACTTTCCATGTCTGTAACAATAGAACGGTTTCCGTCATGGTATCCTTTTGATGCGGATATGTCATTTCTTCTCGTTTCTGATGCAGAATACGTTTTAAAATAAAAACTACCAAATACTACCCTCTGGACAGTAAGCTTCCATTTCAAGCTAAACCTTTGAATGGGGAGATACTAGAAAATTTATGGGGTGCGGGAAATTGAATCTTGCCAATAATATATCTTTTGTAACTATTACTGCTCGCCGTTTGAATGATGGAAGTAAGAACTTCTCACAGTTTCAGTGAATTCCTCAACAAGACATACAAGGACAAAAATTCCCTTGAATTCAAGAGTTTAAGTATACTTGAGAAATGATTCAAGAATCTTGAGTTTTTTTTCTGTGTATTTTCTTAGGTATGCAAAAGGCAAGATATTTCACTTAATCAATCTTATCAGACAATCAATATAAAAATGTACAATCAATAGTTCCACACCATTTCATCTTTTGTCACATTGCTAATTCAACCACTATTAAATGCAATTATAATAGCTCAATAGTTAATTTAATGTGATTACAATAAATCTGATTTTCCTGTAAATAAATTGTATACAGGGTGTCCACACCCATCGTGATCAATAGCTACTTTCTAAACCGTTAGACCGTAACATATAGTTCCAATTGGAAAAATGCTTTCAATGAAGGGAAAGATTATAATATATATTTTCTGAGTGAATAAATATATTCCAGAAAAAGTTACGAATTCTAACTTTTTATACAATCCCCCGGTCCTATCAATCATATTTAGTCAAACATTCTTGATATTCTAACATTTTAAACAGAAAAAGTCCCACTCTTTAGCGACTAAAACTGACCGAGTTATGGAGCTTTGAATATCGCTGACTTAGACCACTTTACATAGTTTCAATAGCCGTCTTGAAGACGATCCACCAATCAATGTACAGCACTTGCTCGACGAGGCCGCTGATTGGTTAAAAATCATGAAATTCGAAGCTCCAGAACTCGCTCAGTTTCAGTCGCAGAAGAGTGGGACTTTTTTTGTTTAAAATGCTAGAACATCAAGAATATTTTACTAAATATGACTGATAGGACCGGGGGACAGTATAAAAAGTTAGAATTCGTATTTTTTTCAGAAATATATTAAGTGACTCAGAAAACATATGTTATAATTCTTCTCTTCATTTAAAACATTTTTCCAATTGGAACTATATGTCTATCTCTAACGGTTTAGAAATTAGCTATTGATCACGATAAGTGTGGACACCCTGTATAGTATTTGGACCATGGCATTTTTTTCTCCATTTCGTCATAATGACAAAAAAATAGTCACAAATGTACTGATGTTTTGTCATGGATGGTGCTCGGGGCATGTATACCCCCTCTTTCTCCCCGTTCGCTACGTCACTGATTTTATTGAATTTATGTCGCATTTTAGAGCCATCTTCGATAAAGAAGTAATAAATAATTCGTATTTTTTCAGAAATATATTTAGTGACTCAAAAGACATATATTATAATTTTCCTCTTCATTTAAAGCATTTTACCAATTGGAACTATATCTCTATCTCTGACGGTTTAGAAATTAGCTACTGATCACGATAAGTGTGGGCACCCTGTATAGCAAATTGTATAGCAGCCTCAAATTTTGTCAGGAGGTTGCTACTGTAAATCGCTCCTTGTATTTTTTTGGGTGGGGGGGGGAATCAATAAAGATTCTACTACTCACACCTATCCAAACTTCAAACTGAAGATCTTTATCTCTGCAGTCAGGGGCCGTTGAAATATTACGTAAGCACCCAAGGGGGGGGAGGGGGTTTGCGATTTGCTTATTTTTGCTGACAAGGGGGGAGGGGGAGTATGAGTGATGCTTACGTAAGACATTAAAATCACTTTATTTCCGAAAATCTCTTGTAACTTGCACAAATAATTTAATTTAAAAAAATTAAATTTGAAAAAAAAGTTAAATTTGGCGAAAGAAAATTAAACTTGATTTTTGTAAGCTTAAACTTGAAATTGTAAGTAAATTAAACTTACATTTTTTTTTCCATTTTAAGCCGCGAGTTAGAGTTTTTTATTTGAATTAAGTCCTAAAATTTTGAAAATTAGATTATTACTGTTATATGCTTTGTAAAAAAAAAAAAAAGAAAGGGGGGGGTTGCGGTATGCTTACGTAATTATAAGAGGGGGGTTTGCGATTTGCTTATTTTTGCTGACAAGGGGGGAGGGGGGGTCAAAAATACCAAAAACATGCTTACGTAATATTTGAACGGCCCCTAGGTTGAAATGACCCAATACATGTCTAAACAAATTGTAAGAAACGGTATCTCTCATTTGTGCTGGATATAGCATCTAATTCAAAGTATAATTAAATTTTTAAAAAAAATCCAATTTATCCCAGAATGACTTTTAATAGGCCGTAAGTATATATTTCTGTTGTTAATAACATCAAGTTATCAAGAAAAATCATTTAAAATTTAAAATACTTCTTCCTAAATTAAACTCTGCGAAGTTAATAATATTTGTTTACCTACATTTTTTCCATTTTTCCTCAATTAATTTGATAGTTAATTGATTAAATAATTTATTTCCTCCGTCTTTGACTTGCGGAAGGCTAGTTTTTTTGCAAATATATTTTAATTAAACAATTATTGTGTTTAATTAGAAATTTTTGTAATAAAAACTGTACTGCCTCTTTCCTCCGTCTTTGATTTAAGGAAGGCTAGTTTTTTGCAAATATATTTTATTTAAACAATTATTGAGTTTAATTAGAAATTTTTTAAATAAAAACTGTACTGCCTGAATATTTTACCTGATTTAAAATATAATTCAATTATAAGTAATTAGTTTATTCTAGCATGTGTTTCAAAAGCTATAAATGAATATTTAAATTAATTTATGGAGACAAATTTGAAAAAAAGGTTTTTAACTGGAAATACTTTTTCTTCGTTATAACAATCTTTTCACTAAATACATTTTTATTAAACACTTAGTGCTCTTAATTAATAATTGTAATTAAAAAACGCTTTCTTCAATAATGTTTTTGAGTATTTTATAAGATTAATACAGAGAAATTAAAAGTAATTGTTTCATTCTTGCTTGACTTTCATCGGTCAAAACATATTTCAGTTCTCTGTTTCAGCAAATTTGGAAGAAAAATTATCTTAAACTGAAAGTGTTTTTTTATTATAAAACAACAACATTGAAACGAAACCTTTTTGCTCCGTAGTTTCACAAATACATACCAAAGAGAAACCCAAATATCATAATCCATCCCCGACTCGGAATCTAAAACTTATCACATTGTAAGAGAAACCTATTTAAGACTAACCCGATACCTCTAAAAGATGAAGGTAATTTAATAATTTCAATAAGTCACCAGTTCTTGACAAATGTGATATATGCTTAATAAATGACGAAATATGCCGGGAATGGAAATTTCGAAATCGGAGTTGTGTGACACGGGCGAAATATTAGACTCGTTCGTCTCCTATGCCCACCTGAGTCATAAATATCAAGTACGCTATTTTCCATTAAAATTGTACTGGAAAGAGTATCTTGGAAACCAAATTAAGATCGAACGCAATAAATCCTTGTCTTGAACAGCTCGTGAGTAGTTTGGAGGTTGAGTTTCGCAGAACTTTGAGAATCTGTATTTTGATACAAGGATTATTTCTGAGGAAATAAACGTTAAGAGATAGAAAATTATTTTTCGTCGTCATATCAGTGGTATTCAGAGTATAGTGGAAACCAAATTAAGATCGAACGCAATAAATACTTG
>BGPR01000115.1:775608-788739 GCA_013235015.1 Araneus ventricosus
GGAGGTAGGGTTCTATTCTTAATTTACCCAGTTTGGGTTAGTTTCGCACGTTATGGAACCCAATCAAGCCACGTAGCTCATTCTAAATCTCTCATTCTGGCATATTTATACCTTAAGAATATTTTGTAACCTGTCGTGCACCATGATGGCGCGTCATGGCGCTAGCATTTTCCACAAAACTCTTACGGTAATTTAAAAATATTAATATTCCTTCACTTTGATCGTGTCAATATGTTATTCCCTTATTGTAGAGAATACGGGAGTTTGCTGTTCACTTTACTTGTAACCTTAAATAGTTTCATAATAAAATAAAGTAGTTATTTATGAACCTGTTATATATATCAAAGACAAACTTGAAACACAAGACAAAAACTCAAAAGCAATCAGACACAATGGCAAAAAAACAGATAAAAACCAAAATAAAATTGAAATATCGCAGTGGCATACTCGTCAGGAAGAAGACTCGCTCTATGATATCTCTCTCTATATCTATTATCTCCCCCTTTTTATCACTTTTCCCCTTTTGTTTTTTTCTCTCTATAAGAACTCTCGGCTTTTCTTACCGCAGATTTTTTTTTCTTGACATTTGTTAATGAATTTATGTTGCACATGTTGCTTTTATAATTACTGATTGTTTTCTTATTTATTTATAGATTATATATATATATATATATATCTCTGTAATTATATATGTCATGTATATATAATATAATATATTCGGTAGAGTAACATTTATGGTGGATCTATTCATTAACTTATGGGATCACGATTTTTTGCTGTCTAATAGATGATCCTCCTGTTTTGTAAAGGGGGTGTCGTTTTCATTCATCTATGAAGGCATAGAATATTTGAGATGCTTATGGATTCTAAGTAATTTTTGTGTAAATTATAAATCTAATTAATGAATAAAATTTAGTTTATAAGACTAAAAATGCGATAATTCGATGCACGTCAATATCACGGGTGCGAGACTTAAGAGGTTAATGAAATCAATTCACTGATACTTTACTTTACTCTACGACATACCCCTGAGGGGCCGTTCAAATATTAAGTAAGCATGTTTGGTATTTTGACACCTCCCCTTGTCAGCAAAAAATAAACCAAATCATAAACCCCTCTTATAATTACGTAAGAAACTACCCCCCCCCGTTCTTTTTTTTTTTTACAAACGTATAACAGTAATAATCTAATTTTAAAATTTGGACTTAATTCAAATAAAAACTCGAATCATCTTAAAATGAAAAAAAAAAAAATGTAAGTTTCTTCCCTTACAATTTCAAGTTTAACTTACAAAAAAAAGTTTAATTTCTTTTGCCAAATTCTTTTTTTTTCAAATTAATTGAATTAAATTATTTGATTGCAAGTTACAAGAGATTTTCGGATAAGTGATATTTTAATGTCTTACGTAAGCATCCTCATACTCCCCTCCCCTTGTCAGAAAAAATAAACAAATCATAGCCCCCTCCCCTTGGGTGCTTACGTAATATTTCAAGCTTGACTGATGCGAGATAAGATCTTTCCAGTTTGAAGTTTGGATAGTGTTGAGTAGGTAGAATCTTTATTGATTCCCCAAAATAACAAGACGATTTATGTAACCTCGCCAAATTTGAGCTACAATTTGCTATACAGGGTGCCCACACTATATCGTGATCAGTAGCTAATTTCCTAAACCGTCAGAGATAGAGATATAAGTTCAATTGGTAAAATGCTTTTAAATGAAAGAGAAATAAATCCTATGTAACTTTTGAGTCATAAATATATTTCTGAAAAAATACAGATTATTTATTACTTCTTTATCAGAATGACTCTAAAATGCTGACCTAAATTCAATAAAATCAGTGACATGGAACGGGAGAAGAGAGGGGATACATGCAGCACCATCAAATGACAAAACTTATCCAGAGCTTGTGACTATTTTTTTGTCATTGACGAAAATAAGGAAAAATGCACATGGTCCAAATACTACAGTGTTCACACTATATGTGATCAATAGCTAATTTCTAAACCGTTAATGGGTAATATTATAGTTCTAATTGGAAAATGATTTTAAATAGAGAAGAAATTATAACATATATGTTTTCTGGCATTAATATATTTCTGATAAAAACGAATTCAACTTTTTTATACTCCCCGAGTCCTATCATCATATTTATTAAAATATCTTGATGTTCTAGCATTTTAAACAAACAAAAGTCCCCTTCTTGCGACTGAAACTGAGCAGGAGTTTCTGGTTCAATTTCTGTGATTTTTAACCAATCAGCGGCCTCCGTCCGATAAATGTCTGTACATTGTTGGTGGATCGTCTTTCAGCATGCTATTGAAGCGATGTAAAATGTGGTCTAGTCAGCGTAGTTCAAGCTCCTACTTCAGTCAGTTTTAGTACTTTAAAGGTAGGACTTTTATTTAAACTGTTTAGAACATATCAAGAATATTGTATTAAATATAGAACCGGTAGAATATATCAAAAGTTAAGAATCATGACAACTTTCTGGAATACTATTTATTCACTCGAAAAATTATTATAATCTTTCCCTTCATTGGCTTTCCAATTAAACTGTATCTACAGCGTTTAGAAAACAACTTTGATCGACAATTATAATGAACACCCTCTCTCTAATTATTTACAGGAAAATCAGATTTATTGTAATCACATTAAATTAACTATGGTGAGCTGATTATAATTGCATTTAATAGTGATTTGAATTAGCAATGTGACAAAGGTAAATGGTATGTGGAACTAGTGATTGTACATTTTTTATATTGATTGTCTATAAGATTGATTCAGTGAAATATCTTGCCTTTTTGCATACTAAGAAAATGACAGAAAAAACTTTCAAGATTCTTGAATCTTTCTCAAGTATACTTAAACTCTTGAATTCCAGGTACTGTCCTTAGTATGCTTGTTGAGAATTTCACTGAAACTGTGAAAGTTCTTGCTTCCATCATTCAAGGCAAAATTAATGGCTTTACAAGACATATTATTGGCAAGGAGATTCAATTTGCCCACCCCATAAATTTTTCTAGTATCTCCCCATTCAAGTTTAGCTTGAAATGGAGAAGCTTACTGTCAGAGAGGGTAGTATTTGGTAGTTTTATTTTAAAACGTATTCTGCATCGAGAAACGAGAAGAAAGCATATCCGCATCAAAGGACACCATGACGGAAACCGTTCTATTATTTTTAGACGTGGAAAGTCCTTCCCAGCAATGTTAGTCTTATGGCTGGAAAAAAGTTCCTAAGGGGCATGTGCAGAATACACAAGATGGAGCCAGTGACTGACCTTTGGAATAAACTTGCCGATCATTTGGCGACTTTGGCAACAAAATGTATGATCAAAAATACTAGAATTTTCTTGATAACTCTATTAGAGTGGAGATCGGATTTATCAGAATGATACCATGTGACGTCATGTGTCCTGTCAGGAGACTATAAATAGACAATGGTCTGATCTTATGGCAGAACTTGTGTTGATCGATTTTTTGAACGCATTTTGATCGGCTGAGAATGTTTTAGAGTGCGAACGCATTTTGGAATCTCTGTTTGAGTTTTCATCCTGTGCAGCTTATTGTGATGAAGGCCGAGCTGTGTTGAAAGTGCTGCCGCTGTCATTGTTAGTGATTTGCTGCTGTTTGTGGGTATTTGTGCAAGTGCTCTGTTCCTGTTTCACCAGATTCGTGTTTTCCAGGAATATTTGTAGATAAAACGTCTTTTCCATTATCCGGCTTGTTGGATTGCTTTCTGCAGTATATACACTTCAGGACGATTTTTGTAACACTATGAATGAACGAAAAATAAAACAAATGTAAACTGAAAAATCCAATGTTAAGTTTTACTTTAATCGCACGAGAACGATCCCATGGATTGCTCAAGTTCTTCTTACATGTGGCATTATCGTTTGTGCTATTATAGAATAATGATTGGCTCCAGTTCATAATGCGAAGATTCCATCTCAATGTAATGCAAGTAATAGGGACTCCCAATTATCCCTATTATTATTTAGCAACGGATTCGGAAGCCTGTTAGGCTCAGGGAAGCGAGTTTGCCAATATATCATGATGATCTCATTCTTATTTAAATTCAACAGAAACTATAATCCTTGTAGTGAGACAGGCAGCTTGAGCAACACTGGTTAAGAAGGCTGCTGGATAATAAGCTAAAAGCATTCGGCTTTTGCAGGAGTGGAATTTCTATGAGATAAGAGCGTTTCTTATTATTTCAGGAATGACAGAAACATATAAGTTAAAAAGTTATTTATTTGGACGACCATTTAAGAACATATTTACAGATTACCATATTCCATTTTACAGGGGTTGATAGCATTCCCTGCATCTTATAGGTACGAAAGTGCAAGCAATAAACACATATCTAGCTGATAATGCTCTCCGAAAAGAGAATGCTTATAGGACCTACAGGCCAGTATCAAAATGACATAGTAGAGACAAGTATATACTCTGCTAATAATCAGTTGATCTACATATCAGCTGCGGGAATCAGATAGACAACGTCCTTGCGATTCCAAATTAAATAACTGCTAATATAGTGTGACTAGCTCAAAGAAATGACATGAAATCTGAAACGAAGGAGTAAGCCGAATCTTAGAGTAAAGGTACGAGAGACAAATTTAGAAAAGATGCAAACTTCGTGAAACTAAAATGCAGGGTACCTAACAAACCCTGCGCGCTTTTGCGCATGCATGCGCCGGGCAGGTATTTGTTAAAGATAAGGGAAGTGTAAGAAGACTTGAAGGGTGATATTTACATTTTAGTAGGCGTGATCTAACAAAAGAACTCCGGAAGTAAGCTCTTATGACATTACCCATGACACCGCTTTCCGGTTTAAATCGTCAAAAGCAGTAGTCTCGGAATCCGTTGCTGAACAATTGCTTAGAAAACGAAGAATGTGTTCTTGAAGGAAAACAAACTTATAGCGCCTTTTTTCTAAGATCGAAAAAAAATATTATATTTTGCAAACCTTTAAATATCAATCAATTTTTTATCTAAAACAAATTAATAAATCCATTTTATAGAAACTTTTGCGTCAAATGGTTTAATTTGTTTTAATTATTCCATTTATCTTTATATTTATTACTTTATTCACTCATTACATTGCTTATTTTATCTCTACTTATGCCTATTTTCCTGTTGGAGCAATCCTTTTCTGTATATCAGCACTGCAATTGTCATCTCTTTTAACTAAATATTCGAAATTGAAACTCCGAAAAAATTGTAAGACCAGAATGAAATCAAAAGGATAAAAGATCTCTCGAATATACAATTTTCAAAAGATCCTTTTGTAAACAAATGGAAAGTAATACAATCATTAATAATGAAATACCTATCTGAATAGGAACAAAAATATTTTGCACGCTTTGATGTAATTAAATCATGGACATAAATAGCAGAGCTTAACATAGGAATTCCATTATAGTTTTAAGCCGCAATGTTATAGTATTTCTTGAACGAATGGACATTATTCAATGGTACTAGCGAATAAAATGTCCTTTAGAATTATAAAATGATCGACTTCATTACAATTTTGTTTCATTACTCTGGAAAATATTGCTTTTAGCACAGATATAATCTATAAGAAATAGATTTTACCATTTTGAAAATCATTAACTGCAATAGAAAATACCTGTCTGTGCCTTTATCGAAAACGTTAATTTAACCCTATTCAATGAGCTAAATAGCAGGTGGCCAAGGTTCCTTTCATATAATGAATTTGGAATGAGGATTAGAAGAATATTATCATGAGGCTGACGTTATCTGAAATAAATTCTTTTGAAGTAGAAGAAATTTTCCGATATAGTATTTTAATTTTTTAAAATACATTCTTTCATTTGACTTGTTTTTCAAGTTTTGAAAAGTATATCAATTTTACACACTTCCCTAATGTGTAAGTGGTGCTGAAATTTTGACCAACCATTGTGTATTGTGTCTTAGCAACACTGGTTTAATGCGCACCAGAACTTAATTACCGTTAATCTTTGATTAATAATAAGTTATGATTAGTTACAGAGCGTACCTGGTGGCGAGTTTGAGAAACAACAAGGTAATTACAAGTCAAGGCTAAGTAGAAAATAAATTTTTCAAAAGCCTGCTGTTTAAAGTAAAACAATCAAGTGTGTTTTTAAAAAAAACTTCTTTAATTAAATTTATTCTATTAGGTATTAAAAGATCAAATTTTTATTGCTGAATCGTTTTAATGTAGTAAAATTTTAAGGATAAAATGAAAATATATAAATCAAAATTAAATTTGCATAGAGTATAATTAACCTTTTCGTACGGGCTGATACAATACTGTATAACAACAAATAAATTTTATTTCCCCCTTTTCCTTAGTAATACTACTTTTCTCATATAATACTACTTTCATAGTAATGCATACTTTTCATATTAATACTACTTTTCATGAAGTAATACTACTTTTCATATTAATACTACTTTTCCTTAATACTACTTTTCCTTATTAATACTAGCACTTTCTTTATTAATATTCTTTTCCTTATCAATGTGTACTTTTCCTTAGGTAATACTAATTTTCATAGTAATGCTCATAATAGCTACTTTGCCAATGGCTAACTTTTTCCTTAATGAACTACTTTTCCTTATTAATACTACTTTTCATAATAAGACTACTTTCAACCAGTAATACTACTTTTCCTTATTAATAATACTTTTCCTCATTATTTCTTTTCCGTAAGTAATACTACTTTTCCTTAATAAATGCTACTTTCCTTAATTAATACTACTTTCGTTAGTAATACTACTTTTCCTTAATTAATACTGCTTTTCTTTAGTAATACTACTTTTCCTTATTAATACTACTTTTCCTTAGTAATACTACTTTTCCTTAGATAAACTAATTTCCTTCTTATTTAACCTTTAACCCTCGTATTGCGTGCGCTAGTGCTGTGAATTATCATTATTTAAAGATAAAACTTCCAATCATCGACTTTATAATTCGATTCGAAAGTTGTATAATCTAACTTTTTTCGACATGATTCAATGATTCTGAGAAAATGGAAGTGTGGCATCTTTTGTTGGTGAAGAGCAAATTTGGAGCACGTTAAAGAAGACCTGACTTTGTTTCTCTATATGGGGAAAGGTGTGTCTTCTTGGACGACTGAAGAGAAACTTGCCCACATTTGAGTTTCACAGCGAGAAAGACCAGGAAAACCCAGCAGCACGGCCGGAATTCGTTGTTAAAGTGCATCGGCCGTCCAGTTTTCGAATCCCGCATGTTAAAATTTAGCCAGATGACCAGCCAATAATCTGTTCCTCAATTGAATTTATCCTCACTCATGCTATGTCATGTTTTAACCACCAACCCACGGTGACGCTTTAAGTACTATTATAGCGAAGAAGCAAGTTTATTTAATCACGCCGTAGATAGATTTTTCAATCGCCTCATAAGTGGTGAATAGATTGAATGTTAGTGGGGAACCAAGAATAAATAACCTACGAGTGAGTAAAAGAAAGAAAGGGACCCTGAATCTTATCTTCTATTGATCTAAGGAAAAAATTGCTCGTCAGATTTGGCATAAATGTTCCTTGGAAGCCATAAAACGACGCAAATGTTAAATTTTATTTACCTCTTAAATACTGCTATTGACCGAAGGAACCAGACGGTTTCTGTTTTTAACTCGTAACGCTTTATGTAAATTTGTTCGTTACAGCCAGTCACACAAATGTGTTGTTTGATTTTCTTCAGTTTGCATAAATGTTCCTTGAAGCCAAACAAAGACGACTTGCATATTAGAATTTTATTTTTATTCCGTTTCAAGATGGTGGACTTTTAATGTTTCGTGTAGTAATGGCAGGGCAGTTTGGATTCATTAAACATCTTGGATCTTTGTCGAATCAGAGACATTTGATTGAATTTGATACTACATACTGATAAAAGCGGCTTGGTAAATAACACATTCGGGAAAAAATGGCTAAATCTTTGAAAAATTAAATAAATAGCAGATTTTATAATTCAGATTCGGAAAAAAACTAAACTTTTTCAAAGGCCACAATGATGCAGATCTGACATTTTTTTATTATCTTTACCAAGCCAGGGTGTATTGCTCACGGAACAAGGGATATTTTAAATCCACTATTTAAATTTCAAAATCATTGTATAAGGTCAAAAATTAACATAGCACTTGGAGGAAGCCGAAAGTATGATTCATACGAAAGTTCAGTCCTGAATATTCGAAAAGAATTGCGCTGGATTATGAAAGAAAATAGCGTGCAATATAGGTGTATATATAAGTTTTTGTAAAAAACAAGATGCTGTTTCATATTGTAAGCAGATCTTAAACTGGAATTTTCTTCCTTAATGCGATAGCTTAAAAAAGAATAATGGGGCCTGAAACTTTCATAATACTATCTTCTTTAGAATCTTGCTGCTTGGCAGAAATTCGTTAAGAAAATCCTATCGTCTTCAAATATTTCACTGAAATTTATTATGTTATTATTTTTAAATCTGCTTGCTTCGTATTTATTTACCCTAATTGTCCTAATTTTCACGTTTATTGTTATTTGAAATCACAACAAGGTTTTGTGCAAAATAAGTTGTTATTATTATTCTCTTTTTTTTTCCCGAAAAGAAGTTTCTTGATAGGAAAAAGTTTAATTTATATAGTTAAAAATACATACATGTATAACCAGGTTATAATTCCCCGGTTATTATATATATATATATATGGTTTGAATTTATTCCCCTATTTTCTTTTTTTCCAAAACAATTGGCTTTCGCGGAAGGGGTTTGGCGCCACAATCTGATTTAATGCATTCTGCTCAGTTCCCAAGGCTGATAGGCATTTGATTGTTTGAATTCCATTTCTAGGTTGTCTTTTTCTTTTTATTATGTAGTTTTTAATCCAAACTATCTTTGTATTTAATTTGCATGATTATTGATAAGGTAATTTGATTTTAACTAATTTTTAGATTAATATTCACGTATATATTGAAAATATAACACATGTTTTGATTCATTGAAATATATATATATATATATATATTGAGTTATTTGAAAAATTAAAACTAAAGTCAGAGGAAAACAAATCCCTTTAACTAGAAATTCTAATTTTAATTTAAGATTCTTTCAGAACAAGAATGAAATTCAAATTGCTTGGAATTTCAGTACGTTCACCGGAAGTATGTAAGATTTTGATAATTATTGACGTCCGACGTTGAACCTAAGAAACTTAAAATTCATTGTGGTCAAGCAAACCTAGTGAAATAAATATTTGTACATTTTATCTCTCTGGGCTTTTAGAATTAATTAACTAAATTAAAAGAAACGTATATTAGTTCTGCAGTATTACTAAAAAATAATCTAGAACAGAGGAAATATTTTTATTGAAATTATTTCAAAATGTTAAAACAAAGAAAAGGAAAAGGGATACCAAATTCATGCATGGCAGTGATAAGCTCTTTGTTCAATTACTGAAACTGAATACTTAAATTGACGAATCTTAGAATCATAGAAATTTAAAATGAATTAACGGTTTTTTTTTCTCTCTGTAGTGTTTAAGAATTAAACGATATCAATATTTCTGAGAATATTCTGTTTAATAACCAGGTAGTTTTTTATATCGAATATTTAGAATTTAAAGAAATTCAATGGTATGTTTTATGGTATAAATAAATATTCTTGATCAGCAAGAGTTACCGTGAACAAAGTTTACCTATTAGCCAGTCAAGTGATATTAACCATAGTCACAGATGGTGAGCCATTTTGATATGGAATAGTGGTGGATAGCGGCAGTGGCATAGCCAATTAGACCAAAAAGCTACACGTTTTTGCAGTATTTGTCCATCGATCCCCAGTATGCATGTGTACAGAAAGATAGCTCAAAAAACCCAACAAATGTAGATGGACAATCTGTCGATTATCTTATAGTTTGAGTCACTAGAATTGTGATACTAGATCAGAATTTTTAGACCAAGTCTATTATATTATATTATCTTTAGAAACCATTTTTATCGCACAAATGCAATACATTGTAGCATTTCAGTGACGTCATTTTATTTCCGTGCAATGCTTTCTTTTAATTGTAAACAAGTTTTCAAAGTTTTATTTTACACACCAATTTGTGGCAATGATTTTTTATTGTTGTAATGAAATTCAGGAGTCCAGCATTATTATTTCATCAAATCTTTCACTTTTACTTTTGCCAATTTTATTAAAGACAAAAGCGCTTTCTTGGACATCAACTGCAGACAAAACAACATCAGCAAAATTTTAACTCTATCTTCCCACTCCTTGATGGTGTTGTCAGGATGAGTAAATTGGCAGTGTAAAATCTTTGAACAAATTGCAACGACTGATACAATCAAATCTTAAGAGAAAACAACTAGAATTACTCAGGTAAAAAGTCATCCTTCCAATTAGGTTTCAATTTATTTTTTTTGAAGTGTCATTTGAAAAATTTCCAAAATCGGTTAAATTTGGACATTGGAATCTTTTCTAACAAAATACAGGTATAATATATAATAAAAAAATACTAAGAATATCTTTTTTTGATTGTCAGGTTATAAATTTAAAAATTATCGGAACTTCCTCAAATGAAATATTTGTATTATCTACACCCTTTTGATAAAAATAGCGTCAAAAAGTGATACAAAGAAACACATGTAGGCTACACATTTTGAAACAGAATTTCATCATGTATCCATTAACGTTTCGTTCTGCGAACGTAGTCAAACAGTCAGAATGAAAAATCTACTTTCCTAAGAAGACGCTAGATAAATTACCAAAGTACTCAGGCCCTATCTATTGCTAAACAGCCGACACCTTCATTGGTGCTGATCATGAACACACCTGCCTACCCTGGAGAGCAGACCCCGTATTCAATCAGGAATCCCAGCATTATACTTCTACAGCTGGACTTGCAACCCCCATCTGCCCTCCACAGGCAGGTGGGTGTCTTCCGAATTCTCTTAAACACGAACCACAAATTAGCAGAGTAAACAAGGCCTTCTGTGAGGTCTGTATACCCCAGAGGAACATGTCAATAAAGATAGGGGATATTCAGACATCAGTTACAACCCGCACAGTTAGGGATGTGCGTGCTGACTTTTTTATTCTATTAAGTCGTTTGCAAAACAATCAGATATCCATATACTTTTCAGTAGGCTTCGTGACTCTTTCGATTTAGCAGAGACATTGAAGAGAGATGCTGCCTGGGCAGGTACTCTTCGTGCCTGGCTCCAACGCGGCGCGTTGTTGTCCAAGCCTTTTCAGTTACCAAGAGGAATGGTGAACTTAGAATTGTGTTTGATGACGTAGCTAGATTGTTGTTTTCTATGCAGCGTGGTTGATTATTTGATTTTAAATTGTAAAGAAACTGATACTGTATACTTATTCTGAGAATTACAGTCGCAAAGCAGAAATGAATGTCAGATTATTTTGCATTTATAAACACTTTCTCTGGAGTCATTTTTTCTGGTGCTTACCTAATATTTGAACGGCCCCCTAATAAAATTATTTATTTAATTATTTTTGTAAATTAATGAATCGATTTTCGTTGGTGAAATTAATAACTAATAACAACAATGCTATTATATATATTTGCACCATTAAATCTACTGAACTGTAGTCTTGATATTCATTAAGATAAGTAAAAAATAACGAATCACTAACTTGAGCATGCTCATATTCCTAAATATGTATGAA
The DNA here is from genome assembly GCA_013235015.1 of Araneus ventricosus. NCBI lineage: Eukaryota > Metazoa > Arthropoda > Arachnida > Araneae > Araneidae > Araneus > Araneus ventricosus. Next base: position 787,278 of record BGPR01000115.1, read on the forward strand.
CTACAGCCTTACTGTGTGGTAGTCTAACAATACACCATGTTAAAATGCCTTTTTATTTTATATTAGTTTTTATATTCAATCTTCCAACCTCGAATTATTTTTTATTGTTATTTATACGTTACGTTCATAGCGTAACCTCAATTTATTTCATACGCAATATTTCAATTTTTTTCCGCATACGTTCGGAGACCATTTTGAGAAATACCATTAAAATAAATATTGCAATCTCATTTTATAATTACGCATAAAAACTTGCATTTTAGAAACAAAAACGTTTTCAATTATCACAGATTTTTTAAAGTGAAATATAACTAAATTTTACAGAAACGCGTGACACGTTAAAAAATATTTATATCGATAAAACTTCAAATAAATTATGTTGGGATACTTCAAACACGTTTGTTTAGAGAATGTACTAGAATCTAATGAAAAGTTTCAAAAATAAATTTTTCATATGTTTTTGAAGTGAATACTACAGAATTTTCCTAATATTTGCACAACTGTCAACACAATAACAGGCTATAAAATTCAAAGTTATGATGCATTCGGGATTATTCTAGTACATACTCTAGATAATTATATATAGAAGCTGCATACCAAGTTTGAAAAGTGTATCACAAAAAGCGTTTGAGAAATCATACCTCAGATATGGGAATTTTATGAAATTTTCGGTTTTGAGAAAAACACGTTTAAAGTACAAAAACACATTTTTAAAATATAAATTTATGCAGTAATTTACTTAAAATTCACTACATTTATACATTAAACCCTCTTTCTCTCCCTCCTGGGTGATTTTACTCTTTTTCGCCCATTTATTTTTTCCCCGAACAACTTTGTTACAGGTAAACGAATGCCAATTGTTAGTTCCCGTAGGCATTAATTGAAATGCATTGGTTGAAATTTATTAGAGCGAACATGAAAAAGTTGCGATTACAAAGCTTGGCATTGCATCTAAGTTATTTATGTTGCTTCTTATGGCTATACCATAATATTTTCGAAGTTTATCAATAAAATTGTCTGTCAGCTTTCTCTTTCCTCCCAGACCTTTGTGTTTATTTTTTAACTTTCTGAATCTAGACCCAACTCTCTTCTGGAAACATTAAAGAATATTAAAAAGACATAAATAATTGTAAGAAACAATGAATTACAGAGGATATTAATTATATGGTTAAAAACACTGAAAATTGTTTCCCAATCGTTGTATTTCCTTTTTTCGTTTTCAATTCTCGAGGTTTCCAAAAAAGGCTATATTTTCTTTATGGATGTCGTAGAAATAAAATAAAAACAGTTTTGAAAACCACAAGGTATAAGCTTTCAAATGAAACAAGAAAAAAAAATGTGTGTGAATTTTGGCCGAAAATCGATTTCCAACATAGACGGATACCTTAACTTTAGCTACATTAACGTCCGGTTTTGAAGCAACACGAGGTCTATTTTGGGACGAGCCTCTTAATTTTCATAC
>BGPR01000115.1:792491-818194 GCA_013235015.1 Araneus ventricosus
AATTCAGTTTACTTGCTGGATTTACCTCTGCAGTATACTTTTATAACTTTAATTCAGTTTACTTGCTGGATTTACCTCTGCAATATTCTTTTATAACTTTAATTCGGTTTACTTGATGGATTTACCTCTGCAGTATACTTTTATAACTTTAATTCAATTTACTTGCTGGATTTAACTCTGCAGTACACTTTTATAACTTTAATTCAGTTTACTTCCTGGATTTACCTCTGCAATTTACTTTTATAACTTTAATTCAGTTTACTTGCTGGACTTACCTCTGCAGCATACTTTTGTAACTTTAACCCTCTAAGCGTTTCAGATGTATTTTTCCGCTTCTCATATTCAGTTCAAAAGCAGATACTCATGAACATGTGCATAATTTCTTAAACTAGGATATATAAAATATTCTTAAGATTGCAGAGAATTGACTAAATGCAATAAAGATAAAATTATTCAATTTAAAAGAAAATTTTCAAGACTTGAAAGTTAGTACATCATAATAGCTAACAGCTCAGAGGGTTAATCCAGTTTGTTACTCGAATTTTATTGCACTTTAAGCAGATTTCCGAACAAAGGGAGAAAGATACATTGATTCAGCTATACGTTACATCCCCCAGTGGAAATAACCCAAAAAAATTACCTCTTGAACAAACTTTTATAATTCTAAAAGAAACCAAATCCCCATCTTCCTCATTTCAAGTTAATCTACCACGGATCACCAACCAGCATACCCGAATCGAGAGGGTTACGAAATTAGAATAGATCCATATTCTTCTGCAGTCCCCTGCCAGAAAGGATCCCCCAATCCATTGGATTAATGAGAACAACACAAAAGGTAGTGTATTAATGTGGTCTGGAGCACCATAACTCACGCAAGCCTATGATTAATGGACGGCGATATCGATACAGACAAAGCGTCAAATAATGGCTCTCCTTTCACTCGGAAAATTTATCTGCCCCCTTCTGGTACAAGCGAAGGGCTTTTGTTGCCGATGGTTGACGGATGGCCTCCATAAGCGACGTGTGTGCTCTTTTCAGCGCGATGATAGGCCGTAGCATGCGTCGCTCAAACACACGTCCCCACCTGTTCCTTTACTGGGGCGTCTGCCTCTGCCTGATGAATGTTGCAACAGCAAACTTTGGACTGGTGGAAATTGCTCTGCCCGTAGTAGTAGAGATGAACTCTATCGACAAAGGGAAGAGTGGAGATGATATCTTTCCGAAAATTTTGCGTCAAAGCTTGGTGGTAGATTGATAAGATATCGTTCCTGTTTAGTTTTTACCACAATATATTTTGACGGGAAAACGTCTTTTCGCTCGCTACAGTGATAGTCGGTCGAACTTTCTTGTGTGACAAATACTGTCAGATTTGAATAGCTAATAACTACGACAATAATAATGCGAAAAGAATGGCTGACCCCGGAACGGAGAGCTCATATCTGTAAGAGTTTGTCGCATAGTATTTGTTTTGCCTGTGACGTCATCGTACCAGTAGAGGCGCATGCGCGTGATTGTTATGAATTAGTTTTATGTAAGGTTATAAATAAGTGTATCGTGGAAACGCGTTTAGCTAGGAGTTTGATTTTGGTGTCATTTTAAAGAACTTGAGGAGTATTACTAGGACACAAAGTGAGACAACAAAAATATTTATCAGGATATAAGTAAAAATCGGTATCAAATTGAAAATTTTAAACTCCGCTTGTTTTTTCACTATAACATGCAGCGTTTTCTTTCGAATTGCACGAAACTTACAAAATACTTGAGAATACGTAAAAGAAACATTGTCTAAAATTTGAATATTACGGGAAATATGAGCATTTGTAGTAAATAATGTTTTACTCGAAATGTAATTCTATATACTGTCGACAGGTGACGCCATCAAAAGCTACTCTAAATAAAACATAAGAAAGGCACAGTTCGAACCAAAGCCGTATATTTTTTCTGAAAATGTGGGGATAAAATCACAAAACAAATATTTCGTATTAGTATGCAATTTAATTATCAATCTCTTTAATACAATATTTAAGCAGAGTAGTATAATGGTTACAGATTAGATAAATCACAAGTTTATCGCATGTAGCAAGGATCTGTGATAGCTCGTGAATTATCTATTCTGTAACCATAATACTACTCTGTCTAAATATTGTATTAAAGAGATTGATAATTAAATTACATATTAATACGAAACGCTTGTTTTATGATTTTATCCCGAAGTTTTCAAGAAAACTCTACGGCGCGAACCCGAACTTTGCCTTTCTTATGTTTGATTTCAGCTGCTGTGTTGTATTTACTAATCAGCTAAGAAATTTCGTGACTTGTTTTTTCAAACAAAATATTAATGGGATCTTAGAATTCATGTGGAAGTTATTAAAGAATACTGCAGAAATCTACGACAGAATAATTTGTTTCTAATAATAAGAGAAGCAGGGAAATGAAAAGCAGCGACCTTCGACACTTGTACTCCCGGATTCGTAACCGCAATCACCTGCACCAAATGCGGATTTCCAAACCGCTAAATTATGTTGTTGTTGGTGAATCTTAGAAATCTCTAATTGAAATAATATGTACCACAATAGAAAAACTATCTGTGCATCAGATAAGAAAGAAAACAAGTATAGAATTCGTTTTATGTATGAATTTCGTTTTTTTTATTGTAATTACAGTCGGACCTCTATTTAACGAAGTCGCTAAATCCCGAAAAAAAGTTCGTTATATGGAAAATTCGTTAAATAGAGATTCACCTTTTAAAATACTTTAAACTACGCAAAACAGATTTTAAATTCATAAACACTAAATATATTATTAAAAAAGTAATTAATCACACCTTTATTTTGTAAAATCTATTTGTTTTATATATTTTACCCATCAAAAAGAAATCTGCAAGGAAAACAAGAATAAAACAAAACATTGTCCGGGAATACACTGTATTTTCAATTAAAAAAATAATTTTATATTAAAATTAATGAATTTCAGCATTTCATCATACGAAGGCTTGTTGATTTCTGCAACATGATCTTTTCCATCTTCATCATCTTCGTCTTCATCGCAATTCATTGTTGTATTGTTTTTATTTTTCACACGGCCCACTTCAAAACTGCCTCATCCACATCTTCATAGACACATGCTTTTAAAAGTTTTGAACAAGAATTCGATGAATCATAATTTTGTATCTTATCACGATTTTTTTATTATGGTTGATAAGCTGTTTGGAGGAATACCAAATTTTAAAGCAAAATCCTTTTTTTCCATGCCTTTATCCACCTCATGAAGAAGTAAATTTTTTTCTTTGATGATCAAGCACTTTCGCTTTGATATTTTCCGGCTTCAAGGTCATTGTTCACCATAAAATGTGTTAAAAGAAAGAATAAGTTTGAAATGTTTAGAAATATTTTGATAAATAGGGAGAAAAAAAATATTGGATCACAAGAAAAAGTTCGCAAAATAGAGGTTCGTTAAATAGAGGTCCGACTGTATTGGTATTCGTAATGCGACCAGATGTTCTGAACTCATATCCGGGCGCCATCCGGCCCACTGGATGGTGGGAGGATGTATTGCACAAAATCCAAAATACGTGTAAATAAACAAATTTAATAAATTCAACCATAAAATAAAATATACTAATAATGAATTCATATAGAATTATATGGTTAATTATTTCAAAAAGCAATAAAAGCAGACAGAAATGAATAATAATAAATAACATACTATGCTATTATTTTCACAATTTTTCTTTCAAGCTGAATCATCTACATAAGTCACTTAGGGTGACCCTATTCTAAGAGTGATAAAAGTATGGAAGGATATATCTTCAGAAGGCACTTTCTTAATGTTTTTTTAAATAAAGTTCATCTTCTTTTTTACTAAGAAGTATTTACTAATAAGTAAAACACTCGACCAAAATTCTTTTCTGATCCTTTACAAAGACTCAGAAATAGGGACTGCATTGGTTGGTTGGTTCTATAGCAACTTTAAACGTAGATTATAAGTTCTGCAGAAGAATTCACTTTTGTTTAAAATTCACTTTTTTCTTCTTTTTTTAAAAGAATTAAATGAATTCAGTAATTTTTTAAACATATGATGATTCAGCTAATTTTTCTTTCAAGCTGAATCATCTACATAAGTCATTTAGAGTGACCCTATTCTAAGAGTGATAAAAGTATGGAAGGATATATCTTCAGAAGGCACTTTCTTAATGTTTTTTTTAAATATAGTTCATCTTCTTTTTTACTAAGAACTATTTACTAATAAGTAAAACACTCGACCAGTAGGGACATTTAATTCAAAATTCTTTTCTGATCCTTTACAAAGACTCGGAAATAGGGACTGCATTGGTTGGTTGGTTCTATAGCAACTTTAAACGTAGATTATAAGTTCTGCAGAAGAATTCACTTTTGTTTAAAATTCACTTTTTTTTTAAAAGAATTAAATGAATTCAGTAATTTTTTAAGCATATGCTATTTACTTATAAGTAAAATCTGTGATATTTAATCTGCATTCGAGACAAATCCTTGATAGTTTTTGAATCGGAGAAAAGTGGAAATTTGGGACGGTCCCTGCTAGTCTGGGACATCTGGTCATACCAGTATATGCCACAATAGGAAAACTAAGGTGCGTAGGTAAGATAACTAGTTAAAAAAGATAATTTTTTATCTCCTGTTTTTAAAAAAATTAAATCTAGTTAAGTATTTTTTAATATATAAGCCATTTATTTATGAGCAAAATTTGCGACAATCCAGGACATTTAGTTTGCATTCGGGAAAAATCCGGGATGATAATTTTCAACCCGAGATAAATAGTCGAAATTTGGAATTGTCCTTGCTATTTCGGGACATTTGGTCACTTTAGTATACACCACAATAGGACATCAAACTGTGAGCCCCGATAATGCATGCAATACAGAGAGACATTCCAGTTCCAGCAACTAGTGCAATATTCTGACATCCATCGGCAAACTGACGATTCTTAAATAAAGGAGTCAAATCCAAATCTAAAATAACGATTTTCTTCCAGCAATTACTATCATTCCCGGCTGGAAAAGACTTCAGGAAATTTATTCTAGCAAATGAATCTTTGAATCATAAATCCCATTTTAATAATCCCAAATCAGAATCGGATTCTTCAATATCCCATAATTGTTAAAATATGCCTGAAATATCTTATTGCGTGGCAGAGGAACTAAACCAATCATGAGGGTGAGAAAAATTCTGTTGAGCACCAAAGTAATAGCTGCGAAGCTTCCCCGAACATAGCGTCGAAGTTTATTTCTAAACAAAGGAATTGATTTTCGAATATTTTCTCATCGACTATCTTCTTAAGAGAGTCAACAAGTTCTGAGAAAATCGGCTTAAAGTCTTAGTTTCCAAAGCGGTTGTGGAAAAGGCAATGCCGCAGTGCATTAGCGGGAGAACGTATTCTGTAATATAATAAGCCATTTCTAACATAGCCAGCAAAGAGCTTTAAAAAGGTTCGGATTTTCCGTTTAAAGTTTGCCGAAATTTAATGAGCGTGATTTCAAGCAGAAGCCATGTTAGTTAGTAATGCGCGGTTTTTAAAGAAAGAATACGAAACGGCGTAAATTAACTGGCAAGTAAGGTGAGAATTATTGAACAAGGGCATTACAGCTGCAGAGCTTGCAATATGCTGCAATTGCTATTTGACTTTTTAAAAATGAAGCACGCTTCATACATTTCTTTGTCTTTTCTCCTTAGTGTCAACAGCATTTAAATTGTTTAGTCGGTTCCTTTGAGAAATGTTTTTTTTTTCCTCTACTGGTATAATAGAATTAAAGCATCCTCTTCAGGACATTGTAGAGAAAATAATGTAGCGGTCGTATGTGAAATTCGAATGTCTGTCGTATGGATGTTTTTAATATTTTACTTATCGCCATGCTTCCACGTCAATTACTTTGGGGAAACCAATGACGCGGAAAGTCCCAGGAACAAATAATAGGGAAAAGAATGCGAAAATTCCCCAACATAAATATAAATGAATTGTCGTCGTTTAATGATTTATTCATAGATTTGATGCATATTAACGACGAACTGTAAGTAGTATAGGAGTGCAATAGACTTCTGCACATTGACATTAACTATCAAATATTTTAATTAATAAATGAGAGGTTAAGTAAAATTCTAAAGTAAGAGATCATCATTTTTACCAGAAGTTTAATTCTTCCTATTTTTAATTTCCTTTAAATCATTCATTTCCCCATGTTTTGAAATGCATAACATGGCAGTTTTATGTCCACTGTTTTCTGCCACTTTATAGTTAATTTACAGAAATGATTAAATTAATTCGTACTATATTATATTTTGATTGTTAAAATTACGCTGTACAACAATTCTATATTAATTCTAAATAACTAATTCTGCAACTTGAAAATTCAATTTCCAAAAGATTGAATTTTAATGGTATGTTTAGGTGCACAAAATGCTTTTTCTTAACAATGTCTTGAATGGAAGGCGATGGTGAAATTCATGAGACTGGTCAGAAATTTTAAATTTATATAAATTAAAATATATAATGCAAAAAATTGTGGTACATTGAAAGATATTTGATTACAAAATAGAAAATTCAGAATTGAATGTATAAGAATGCATTTTTTTATTTTGTAATAAAATATCTTTCTTTTGTATTTTATTGGAAGTTTCAGCTTTTTTGCGCCTTTCTGTTTAATACAAAGCTAAATTTTTAATAGCTCTTGTTAAATTATTTCACTTGTACTTGTGGTACTTTGAAGACTGTTTAAATTTTACAACACGAAAAGAAAGTACTGATGCGAATTTGTTCAAATGTTGATACAGATTTTTAAAATTTTCAACAGATTTTAAAAATCTGTTGAAAATATATAACTTTAATCACAATTTAAAATACAATAATTTAAATTTTATGACGGTATAAAATTCCAGAACTAGTTCTGCAGAGCACCAAGAAATGGTAGTCTTTATATTATGTTGAATCGATAGGAGACAAATTTTGACTTAGCCGCAGTCACAGTGCATATAGGTTGTTTAAAAAATCCGTGACTAGCGCTTTTGGACGATTTGACTATGGAAAGAGGTAACAGGGAATAAATAGGATGAGCGCATTTCCAGAGTACTTAGTCAGGTCGTGCTAAGTAAACTGTAAATATCTCCCCTCCATTTTCACTTCTCACCCATTTTGGTGAAATCAACTCCGCCTGGCACCAAGATTGGCGTTAGTTTGCCCGACGGGGAGGGTGGGTACGACCTGCTGTACAAGGGTACGAATGTAATGAAAATGGTCTCAAATTTTCGCCAGATCTTGATTTATCAATTATTTGAATACCCCGCAAAAAAATTTGCTTCGAGGGAGTACAAAAATTTTCCCCGACGGAGGGCTCTGTCCCTCCCACTGGCGCCACCCTTGTCTGGCACATCAGCAGAAGTGCGAAAGGTTTCTGTATCTGAGAATTATCAGTAGCTATGTTGACTTCGGAAATTGATTCATCACCAGGCTCATCATGATGCGATTTTCGTAATCGCAGACTTTCACACACAGTGGTCATAAAACTCTCAAAGTTAACACTTTCGTTACACCACGTATTTGGTTACCGCAAACATTCATCTATCTATTTTTCTGCGAATTTTTGCTATCGCTAACTTCAATCTATGTATTTATCTACTTATTTGGTTGTCATCATTCCTCTCCAATCTATTTATCGACGTATTTAGTTGTCGCTGACAATCTCTATGCACTAATCAATATGTTTCACTCTTTTAATCCCTGTAAGTTATATTTTTCCTTATCAGATTTCTTATTTCTGAGTTATAAACAAATTTCAAGATAAAACTGATAAAGTTTTAGTATATACAGGGTCCCCACCTATATCCGTTACCCCCCCCCCTTAACTTCTGAACGGTGACAGCTTAGGCCATAAAATTGGTGTTTATGTATAGTAAAAAGGCTATGCGCTACTTGAGGAGACAAATTACAACGCCATCTATCGGTAAATTTTGGAATTAACGGTACTATCTCGTAAACGGTGAAAGAGACGAGAAAAAACTCAATTAAAAAATTGTATAGCGTCTTCGATTTAGTACGAAAAGACATCTTGCGCACAATGATGCTGAGAACAAAACGTGTAAAACTGCCATTTGTTTGGTCGCGATTTCCAACACTCTTATGTTGGAAACAACTCCAGAAAAGCGTTAGAAAGAAAAGAAAACAATTAGTTATCAGCAGTTATTTTTATTTTCGACTTTATAACGACTACGCCATCGGGTCGATGTTTATTGTTCAAAAGATGATCTTTTCTCCTGTTGTCGCGAGTTGTTACGTCACAGGTTTGGAAAATCGCGACCAAACAAATGTGTGTTTTACACGTTTTGTTCTTAGCATTATTGCCCTCAAGGTGTCTTTTCGTACTAAATCGAAGGCGCTCTACAATTTTGTTACTGACTTTTTTCTCGTCTCTTTCACCGTTTACGAGATAGGACCGCTAATTCCAAAATTTGCCGATAGATGGCGTTGTAAGTTATCTCATCTAGTAACGCATAGCCTTTTAACTATACATAGACACCAACTTTATGGCCTAAGCTGTCACCGTTTAGAAGTTAAGGGGCGGGGGTGTAACGTATATAAGTGGGAACCCTGTATGTTCCGGTCATATGTGTGGTAAATAAGTTATTAGGCATGATAACCGAATCTTTAAGTGATTATTATGCATAATGACTGCGGTGATTATGTATAACAACCGATTACCCACATTGACCGTAACATATACACAGCTCATTACTTCTGTTTGAAGCTACAAACAGGAAAGATGTGCATGAATCGTAACCCATGTATATCTCCTTCGCTATTTGTTAGGACCTAAAAAGTATCCGAAAAGTCCAAAGTACTTTTGTGGAATGAATGTGAAATAAATTGATAAAAACGTCTACTACTGTACTTGTCACCATCATCAATTACTTCCTAATTCTACTTCCATGTTTCTTAAGTTTAACTGTATAACCCGCTGACACCAAGCGAGGCGTCTAAAAATTTCCCTTTAACAGCGAAGAAGAATGGTCTGAGGTGGTTGGCTTCTTTCGAGGGAAGGGGAGGTTCTGAGATCGCTTAGGAGATAACTGCGACAGGGGGCAGCCCATTTCCGTGCGCCTTAACGGAAGGTTATAGCAGTGGTGGAGTTGTGGGGTAAATGACCACCCAGTTTGGGAGAGTCCAATTCATGTCGCTTCCTCCCAAAAGGACCTGGTTTTAAAGGATCTAGAAGGAAAAAGTAGCCTCGGATTTAAAGAGTTAAATTACAGCCGAAGATGAGTTCTCAAAAATTTAATAAGCCTTTAAACTTTGCAGCATCAAGCCAAATTGATAATTTTGGCTATTTAAATATACCTCTTCAAATTATTCAGCATATCTCAGATTGACTATTAGTGTTGCACTGTTTAACTATCACACTGATCTGACTTCGAATCTTCAAATTCCCACCAAATTTGCGTCGTAAAACTGCACCAAACAAAACCAGCTAGATTATCAAAAGAGTTGTTGCCCATTCATAAATGACTTGAAAGAATTTCCCTTTACAACAATAAAATGTCTTTTCCCCCATTCTGAATCGACACAAAACAATCTCGGAAATATTTCGAATGCCAAAATCTTGAAGCTGTTTATTCAAACAACTCTCAATACGCATTTATTTCTTAAGCATGGATTCGCAAAAATCCACAGATCAATATTCACTTCTAACTGTAAAGATCCTTCTTTATTTAATTCTGTATCACCATGGAATACGATACACCATAACCACTTAATTTCAATAAACTGCATTGAAAATGAAATTTATTACCGCCGCTTCAATGGAGATATTCAACGAAGACGATGAACTGAATATCGATAATTCACCGATCGCCGAACGAGCCCGGTCACATCTCCCAACTAACCTAGATTAGTTTAATAATTGCGAAGCTTCCATCTCGAGATAAAGTTTGAAAGAACGGAAAAATAACGAACAAATAAAGAAGAAGAAAAAGAAGAAAGTAATTCAATAAACTCTCCGATTTCGGGTCGTCGAGTGTTTGCCAAAACGTCTCGGTTCTCTTATCATACGAGAAATGCGTTTTCCACACAAAACCTGTCTCTTCTCTTTAAATGAATAGATGAATTACCGATTACGGCGATTTATCTTCCTCTTGTTCTTTTATCTCTGAAAGAAGAAATGACGATGAGGAAGAAGAAAAAAATCACTCCAACACGACACGAACATCTTTAAGTCGACCTTCAATAATTTGAGGTTAAGTCGTTTAATGAAGAGCCTGAGTGCTTCAAGTTTTGCCCTCCCCCCTTATCCCCTGCTTCATCAGGCTCTCATCCCTGCATCGTTGGAATTAAGTCAATGAATCTAGGATAATTAGAAGCACTTGATGCATCCTCTTCAACACTGGGGTGTTTCTTTTTATTTTTCTTTTCTTTTTTCTAATTTTGCGAGAGTGTATCTAAGTTCTGGATTTTCAACACGTAGTTGAAATAAAAGATGTGTTCGTTCCGATAAATTTTTATTGAAATGTGTAGCTTGTTTGATTAGGATATTAAAATCGCGTTCATCTTTTTTCTCTGCTAATGGAATTATAGTAATTAATGGGCGCTGCTGTTCGTCAGATGTCCTATTATTCATCTATTTATTTTTTTAAAAGTCTCGCTTAAGAAATAAATTGATCTTAATTGACAGAATCTAGCAAAAATGACTTGAGGTCGTTTGTTTTCATTTATTTTGTAGTTACAAGAATCCTGTTTATATTTATCTATTTTATGTTTCCATTAATTAAAATATAAAATTTAATAGATATTTTTCAATTAATTAAAATAGAAAATTTAATAGGCTTTTTTATGACATAGAAAAAAATAAAGAGGGCATAAAAGGTAAAAAACGAGCCTTTAAATTTACACAAGGCTTGACGTTTAAAAAACTGCAGGATGTCCCTCATCTTGCGTTTTAATAGGGAACGCAGATCCTTATGTTTTTGTCTGCGCCCATATGAAAACTTTTCATTTTAATAAGCCTGCAATTAATCTTAAAAGAAAATGACTCAATAATTTACTTTTTGATAAAAATACTATTTATAAAATTGATTCTATATGCGGTGATTGTTTTATTTTCTTGGATGCTTTTATATCCTCAACCCTTCTGGGTGGAGTTACATTACTTACGAATATAATTTTTTATCTTTATTATAAAATGTTTATTTTCATGACTTTTATTCATTTATTTTTATTACATTTTTTTACATTTCTTATTATATTTATTTATATTTACCCTCCACTTCAGATGGGTTCATTACGTCATTTTAAAATTTTTGTTCACCTTTTGTTCCTCCCTTGTATGGTAACGTTCCATGCATTTTATTTGTATTTATTGCCCCCCCCCCCCCCCAAGTTTGATGCAGTGTGCATTTTTGCGATTTTCTTCCTGCTGATTTGAGTCAAGTTTTACAACAATACAGTAAAATGGCTCGAAGAGGGTAGTAAATAAAGACTATCTCCATAATTAATTTAAGTGAATATAAGATTTTTCAGCTATCGAAAGTCTTCTAATTATTGACCGTTATTGTCCAAGCACTGTTGATATAACAACAAATTCCTATTAGCGCTAAGCATGTCAGTAGGTATTTGGGAACATTCTCTTGTATTGCATGATTTCCTGTTATTAGTTTAACTCGCTTAAGTAATAAACATCATCTTTCATGTATTCCCATAAAAATAAATCCATAGGGTTAAGATCTGTTTAGTGGGGAGAAACTCAATGGAATCTCATCTTCCGGTTAAGATCTGTTGAGTGAAGAGAAACTCAATGAAATCTCATCTTCCGGTTAAGATCTGTTGAGTGAGAGGAAACTCAATGGAGTCTCATCTTCCGGTTAAGATCTGTTGAGTGAGGAGAAACTCAATGAAATATCATTTTCCAGTTAAGATCTGTTGAGTGAGGAGAAACTCAATGAACTATCATCTTCCGGTTAAGATCTGTTGAGTGAGGAGAAACTCATGAAATATCATCTTCCGGTTGAGATCTGTTGAGTAAGGAGAAACTCAATGGAATCTCATCTTCCGGTTAAGATCTGTTGAGTGAGGAGAAACTCAATGAAATATCATCTTCCGGTTAAGATCTGTTGAGTGAGGAGAAACTCAATGAAATATCATCTTCCGGTTAAGATCTGTTGAGTGAGGAGAAACTCAATGAAATATCATCTTCCGATTAAGATCTGTTGAGTGAGGAGAAACTCAATGAAATCTCGTCTTCCTAACCAAATGGTCACCATAATTCCAACTAGACAGGCGCTGACACAATGATAGTAATGTGAAGGTTCTCCATCCTGATGAAAGTACCATTTTTAATTCTCAAACATATCTCAAATACAAGGAATAATGCATTTCTGCCCTATGTTCAGGTAAATATATATGTATATATTCATGGTATTTTCAAAGAAGAACGGTCCAAATAATCCGTAAACTGACAAAAAAAATTACATAGTTATGCTTAAACCGATTATAAAACAGAAATACTTAATGATTTAAATGGATATAACTTATCTAAGATTTTAAACTGGAGGAACTTCATTTTAATAAAAGATGGTATAACACATTCGTAAATATTCAAATTCTTTCAAAGCTATGGTATGAAGTACAACAAAGATTTTCTTTATCAAATCTTTTTTCATTTAAATATCAATTTAAAGTCAGAATATTTTCGAATCATCACTCAAGAAACAAGGCGACAAACAGTAGCACAACATGACTAAAACATAAATTTATGTTTATATTATGTGTGATAAAATCTACTTTTCACGCTAACAAAGATTTCTTTGTAGAAAGTAATAAAATATTCTATAAAGCAGAAAAACCTTCACAGAAAAAGCTTTCTTTTAAATTGTTGTGTCTTCGCTTTTGCTTGCTCTTTCACACAGTCGCCACTATTTCACAAATATTTCAAGCGAGACAACTTAGAATAATAAGCAACGAGGGAAAAATAAACAGAAACCGAGTTTAGTTGTTCCCTATATGGCGAAATTTTAGACAGATTAATTTAACCTCATGCATATGTATTGTTTTGATAAAGTTGATTTTACTTCTCTTCTTTCATTTATCTCATTCTCTCGTTCTTTTTCTATGATTTGACATGAAAAAATATTGCTATTAAGTTATAAAATTCCTTTATGTTCTTTTCTTGGAACTGCAGTTATCTAGAAATCAATTTGAAACAGTATTTCTAAGGTTTCAGCTTCATGTAAGATTAAATTTCCTATATCTATGCTAACTAGTATGATTGCATTTTCTTTTTTCTGATTGTTTCTTGCAAACTTTAAAAAAAATTGCCATGGGATGATGATGATCTTACACATGATGTTTACTATACCGTTACAGTCCGACCTCGAAAATCCGGACTTCTAAAATCAGGAAACCTCCGAAAACCGGACGGTTTTCTTAAACTCATGAGGAGAAAAAAATTAGCTAAATAAATTTTAAACTAGGACGCTTGAGGCAAGATGTGGAAATTCTATTCATTCTATTCATTTTAAACTACTATTTTTTTGTCTTTGTATCTTTTTTCAATGTCTCCTTATGTTTTAATTGTTTAAAACGTGTTTTCATATGGAGTTGTTGGAATTGACGTCAACGTGCAGATCAGCATACGTCTCGATTGGTTGCGCATGCGCAAGCGTCAGAGGCGTTACCAAGGCAACCATTTGCCGTTGCCTTGTGACTCCCGGGTCTGTTCTGAAGACGTCCGCACATGCGCGCTTAATTGTGACGTAACTTACCTACGCGGTGACATCAGAACTTTGACATCTCTATTGGTTTAAGTAAGATATCTAAAATCCGGAAATTTCAAAAATCCGGACCTTCCAAACCCTCGAGCAGTCCGGATTTTTGAGGTTGTACTGTATATGCATTTTTACTTTCTCATATCCGAAATATTCAAATAATATTAATGTAATCGTCAGAAAAATTCGACCTCAAAATTTTGGTGAATCCCCATGTTTTAGACGTCCCTTGTTATGGCCTTATACGGCCTAACTGCTCATAATATTTGTTACGCCCTCTAGCGGTGTTTTTGTGTCTGTCTTGTGTCTTTATTTTCAGTATCAGTTCGAGGGTGGACCTGTCTGTGATCAGCGTACGTTGTGTGAGGTTGTCCTGAGCTATAAGATTGCACTGATCACATAGATTATATTTTTAGTGGCAATAAATCTAAGTATACAGTCCACAGTCGCTTTTTTTGGTTTTGGTCAGTAATTACCACATCCCCTTTCACACTCCGTATCATCTTTGAACTAAGAAAAAGACACATTTCAGAAATATTCTCAGACTGTCTATCTTTTTATTTGTTTGAGAACACAATAAATCACAAACTGGGCTATTCAAATGAAATTAAATATGTGGTCACTAAAACTGTAGGGATGTATGAAATTTTGGGCGAAATCTGTCAACGGAAAGTTAGTTTGTCTGTCCGTCCTTGAGCACGAACGCTAAAAAATCAACAAGCTATCTGTATTTCATTTCGAATTTTATTATGAAATAATAATGTTTGTGTTGATACTAGAAAAGATGCATATGTGACCGTTCTATACATTCAACCTTCATATTAACAGGTTAAAACATTCATTCCTGTGTGAAAACCGTGCTAACCGTCAAGCGAATGACAATAAAACAGTGTGTTGTCAAAATGTTGCATTTATAGAGGACTGTAATACCGTGATATACCGGGTGCCCACTCTAATCGAGGTCGAATAGCTATTTTCTAAACCGTTAGGAATAGGGATATACTTTCAATTTGAAAAATGCTTTAAATGTTTTAAGGGGCCATATTTTATGTTGAGACAATAAATTGAGAAAATTGGGAGGTCTGTATTTCATTTCCATTTTTATTATGAAATAGTAATGCTAGTACTGATGCTAGAAAAGATGCATATGTGACCGTTCTATACATTCAACCTTCATATTAACAGGTTAACACATTCATTCCTGTGTGAAAACCGTGCTAAGCAAAACCCATCAAGCGAATGTCAATAAAACAGTGTGTTGTCAAAGTGTTGCATTTATAGAGGACTGTGGTACCGTGATATACCGGGTGCCCACTCTAATCGAGGTCGAATAGCTATTTTCCAAACCGTTAGGAATAGGGATATACTTTCAATTTGAAAAATGCTTTAAATGTTTTAGGGGATTATATTTTATGTTGAGTCAATAAATTGACAAAATTGCGATGTCTAACTTTTTATACAATTCCCCGGTCCTGTCATTCATATTTAGTAAAATATTCATGACACCCTAATATTTTAAACAAAAAAGTTCCTTTCTTCTGCGACTGAAACTGATCGAATTATGAAGCTTTGAATTTCATTTACTGTCGGCCAATCAACGGTCGTTTCTTCCTCGACTCTTTCGTTGATTGGTGGATCTACCTCGAGGCGATTGTTGAAATTGTCTAAAATCGTTCAGAGCTGTGATATTCAGTCGTTTTTCAATCACTCTGTATATGTACCCTAACTCTTTTTGGCCATTATTAGTTAATTCTCATTTTAATGTATGCTTGGTGTAGCGGAATAACTCGAATAAGCGGCGCAAATTCGAATTATATAAGACCATAAGATAAGTGGCGCTAGTGTCTGCCCGACGGTGGGGGGCACGACTTGCTGTATGGAGAGGAGTGTAATGAAATTGGTCTCAAATTTTCGCCAGATCTTCATTTATCTACTAGTTGAATGCCCCCTTGCGTGAGCAGGGAACAAAAGTTTTCCCCGACAAAGGGGGCCTCACCCCCGGTCTCTCCACTTTCTCCATCCCTGTATAAGACATCCTGTTCTGCATTCTTAAACATGGAGTTACTAGGATGCAGTTTAAGTTCATTGAAAAGATCTGTGAAAAACAATTATTTATCACAAGTTATTTTAATGTCTCACCTACACAGAAAACGCTACCAAGCAGCACAAATGGAGAGGTTTTCCCTTAATTCTCTCGCATACTTGCATAATATGGCAACTTTTTTCATTTAACTTCGTTATTTGGGAAAAAAAACCGAGTACACGCTTTTGGCTTCCACCCTGCGACCGCTTTGGTCCAAAATTTGCAACATCCACAATTTTGGTGTCGTTATTATCACTACATTACACTACGACACATCCCTGACTCCGGAGATGGAAATCTCCGGTTTGAGTTTTGGATGGGGATGCGAAGAAATTTTATTAATAAAAAAAATTACATAGAATTATTATAAAAGAAAAATATATAAAACAAATTAATTACATAATTTAATAAATCCAAGCGAATATACAAAGAGACCTACTAAATACCAAACACTATAAAATGATGATTCAGCATTTTAAAGGAAAGATAAAAGAGAGAGAAAAACATTACAAGCAAACTCGTTGGGGACTGTCTTGTTACTGGGGGGATAGCGAACTCAATGTCCGAGTCACTGTCTGAAAAATTGCTGTCAATTCCAGAGTCCAATTTAACCCTCTGACACCGAGCGAGGCAATCCCGGGCGGTCTAAATATTTCCTTTTAACATCGAAGAAGGCTGGTCTGAGGCGGTTGGCTTCTTTTAAGGGAGAGGGGAGGGTCTGAGATCACTTAGAAGATAAACGCAGTAGGCGCTCCAATTATCCTTGCAAACAATAGCTCATATCCGTGAGCCTTAAGAGAAGGTTATATCAGGGGGTGGGGTGATAAATGACCACCCAGGTTGGGAGAGTCCAATTCATGTTGCTTCCTCCCCAAAGGTCCCGGTTTTAAAGGAGCTAGAAGAAACAAGCGGGAGTGTTGTCCCCTAAACTTTCTCGTATACTTCCCCAAAAAGGTGCCGTTTCCCCTTCCCCCGCGTGGCTAAAAAAATTCGAACCTATTATTACCCAGAATCCAATGACTATCAGGAGGTTTTACAATATAGTGATTGAAAAATATCGAGGTAAAGAATCAAATTCAAAGAGATGCGTAACGATTTTCCTCTCTTATAAGCTCAAGGACAAACTGACGTAATTCGCAACTCCGTAATGAAATTCCGTTCCGTTCTTTTCGCGTGCACAGAAGATTGCTTTCAGTGCGCTTGCGCATGGAGAAAACGGATTCTCTTCAAAAGAAAATTATACAGACCCAAAATTTTATACGGACCTACATTTATGATGATAAAACTGTGTACAAAATTTTATCCGTCTAGCTATTCTGGTTTTTGAGTTATAGTGTTCGCATGATCGCAGCCAGACAGACTTCCCGTGGACGGAGTTTGTCCAAAATTTGAAAGAAACTTACAAAATATGTGTCAAGTTCACATACCAAATTTCATCCCTTTATCTCTAATAGTTTTCGAGTTATCGTGTTCACAGACACACAGACATACAGACACACAGACATAATTCTAAAATTGTGTTTTTCGGACTCAGGGAGGTCTAAAACGTGGAGATTCGTCAAAATCTCGAGTTCGAATTTTTTGACGATTACAATTCTTTCTTTTTGTATACTTCGTATACGAGAAAGTAAAAAAGTTTTAAACAAGACCTCTTTATCGGTAAGGAAGCTCACTAGTTGGAGGATTTTGGATCTTAAGTATTTATTGGAGAGGCAGCTTTTTCGTCAATTTTTGGTGAGATGAACGAAATTTCACTAATTTAGCTCGCTGCATTTTTGAGTAATCGCTCTCTCACACACACGAATAGAAAAATGCACAGACATTCGGTCTATAGACATATTTGGTCCAAAATTCGATTCAGGTCTACAGTATTGTTACCAAAACCATATCCGAATTTCACCCATCTAGCTTATTGCATCTTCACGTATTGTTTAGCAATGGAAACCCTGCTCGTTTTTGCGCATGCGCCGGGCGAAGCTATTTTCATCAAAATAGGAGGAAAGTGAAGAATGGAAGGGTGATGTTTACATTTTACTGAGCGTGATCTAACAAAGAACTCCGGAAATGCGCTCATATGACTCATTGCCTGACACCCCTTTCTGGTGTAAAATCGTCCAAAAGTGGTAGTCTCGGAATCTGTTGCTGAACAGTATCGTGTTCACATTTATACGAACGGACAGATGAACAGACTTCCCTTTGACCAGCTTCGTTCAAAAATTCGATACGGATTTACGGATTGTTGTAAAGACCACATGCAAAATTTTATTCGTCTAATGTGCTTTGTTTTAGAGTTATTGTGTTCATAGACAGACAGATGTGATTACTAAATTGAGTTTTTTTTCGGACTCAGAGAGGTCTGAAGCATTCATCATCTCTCACCAGAAAATATTTTTAAAAATTTAAAGAATTTTTTGATGATTACAATACTTTCTCTCGGTATACAGTAGAGTCTCGTTAATCCGGAGACCGCTTGTCTGAACATCTGGTTAATACGGACGAGATTTTTTAAAGAAAAAAGCAGGATATAATAATTTTAATGAGTGGTTATTACGAAAATAATAATGCGCACACACTGTTACTAAGCTGTGTTAATTAAGCTGTGTGAAAAATTATATGTATTTATGAAAAAACATCGATATTTCTAGTTTTACCCAACTAAAACTTGTATATTACGTGCATTTAAAGGCAAATTCCGGTTAATCCAGACTAGATGGGACCGGACACAGTCCGGATCACCGAATGTTTCATCTGGACTTTCGGTGATACGGATAAGGTCCGGTCCCATCTGGTCCGGATTAACGCGATTCTACTGTACTAAAGTAAAAAATTAAAAAACCCTGCTCTATAACATAAAGCACCCAGGTATTAGAACGCAGTTTAATTGTACTCAAATCTATGCAAATAAATTATTTTTCATGTTATTTTGACGTCTATCACACCTACGTTAAAAATCATAACCATACAAGCACAAATAAGCAATTAACGCCTAATATTGAAAATAAAATATCAAATGGCCATAAGTAAAAAAAAACCCTCCCCTTTCTCGATAAGCAAAGATTCATATTAGAGAACATGTTATTTATTCTAATAAGTAACATGTTCCTTATTAGAGTGTTCTTCGTAAATCTGGAATTAGCCTCATTATAAAAAGTGGAAACATGGGAACTTGAATGAATATTAGCACAATTATTCCCTACGCTTAAAATAATACTTACAAGGATAATGAAGTGGAGTAACAGAGTAAGGAATCATACGCAAAAGAGATAACAAAAAATAAATGAATTTTCACTTCCTGGCAACCTAATTATATTTCTCAATGACTCTTTGATCCAAACTTGTTTTTAAAGAAGGACACAGTAAAGGAATTTGCCAATCTTTAATAACTTCTGTTCATTCTTAACGTTTAATTAAATTCCAAAAAGAATATTTTGAGTTAAACTTTCATTAATTATACATAAATCATATTCATTAAAATTTTGTGAACGTCTGCCTCTTTAATAAATTCCAGAATCCTACGACTCAAAGAATTCCTTGCAATTATTTTAAATTTGGATGTTAAGTATCATAATTAATACAGATATAAATAGAATATTTTTTTTAAATTCAGATATCAATTCACTTCATTTATATCTTAATAAACCTAATTCGTCTGCTTATATAAACTTCTTTTCTATTTAAAGAACCATTCGAAATTCTAATTTTTCGAGAAATTTCTTTGAAATGTCGTAAGATGCGTTTTTAGAATTCAATGAAATTAACTAAAGGCAAAAAATGTTTGTTTTTTTTATTTTACTATAAAATGGTGTACTTTTGAAATTTCCTTTATTCCTTTTGTTTTTTATTGTCAAGAAAAAATTCTTCGAGATTAGATTAAATTAATTAAAAGTTCAAAAAAATCATGAAAAAAGTAAAACATTATAGCAACTATGAAACTGCAAAGAGCATATACTATTTTTAATCAAGGAAAAAACCATTCAAAATTAAAGTAGTGAAAAAAATTGAAGTGCCTAAAAATAAGCTATTAGTTTCAGAAATTTATTAATTAGAGTCTAGAACAAATTAAATACTCAACTTCCACTTAAAAACCCATTAACTTTCTAACTTTTTTTTTAATAAATTGTGTTTATGAATTAAGAAGGGAAAAAATAACTTTTCTTGCTTCAAGAAAAAATTTCGAATTACGCATTGACACCGTACAATTAAACTTATCGTCACTAGACTAATTCTTTTAATTACGTGTATTTTCCAGTGTTTTTTACTTTCAAAAATAATTTAAGGCATTTATTTACATAATAGTTAATGTTTATTTTAATTAAACATTTTTAATTGAAAAGATGTTGGCATATTTAACTTCTTATAGAAGGTTCAATTAATACACATTAAAAGTGCGTTTAGTGCTTGACTTTTGTTTTATTTTTTGTTTGTTTTGTGAATTTAAAAGAGCCCTTTGTCTGTAAAAAAGGGGTGATTTTATCAATTTTGATGTAACTGTGTATTATACAACAACATTTTATTCCATCTTAGATATAAATGTTTTCATTTCAGAAATACTTTTATATGTGAGTTGTATTTTTAAAGAACCGTCTGAAAATTTTCTTAAACTGAATATTGATAATTTTGTGGAGATAAATTCGAAATATCGTAGCATGATCATGTTTTAGGTTTAATTCATCTCTCTTTATATTTATTTTTAAAGACTTACTTTTAATTGTATAGCAACGATAATGTACACACCGAAAAAAATGCGCAACACCAGTGTGTATAAATGCAGTAACTAAAACACTTAAAAGTATTGTTACAAAATATACTTAACATATTTATGAAATTTTTTTTAAATAAGAGAATTAAAATTAGTCTCCCTGAAAATCTAATTTTTGGAATTTTAAAGTGATGTAGAAATCATTCTTCTTCAATAATAGACTCCGAAATTATTGAAGAAAAACGTTAAAATAACCGTTAATTTTTAAATAAAAATCTAGTCAAAATTTTGAAAAACGTCTCGTCTTTTGAAACGTTTTCGTAGTGAACACCTACTACTAAACTAACTATACATATATATCTGCCAAATTTATTAGCTCTAAATTCAATTGTCTTTCCTTTACAGTGTTTTGAACGAGTTTTGTCTCAATTATGTTGCAATTTTCAGATAGTATCCAACCTATAAGCATTAACATGTTAATATATATATAAAGTCATATCTTAATATTCAATAGGAAAATTAATATACATATCTATAATGTAATGCAAAAGTTTAATTTTTTAAATTAAACTAAATATAAATATATTCTTAAAAAAATACTAAACTATATAATACCAAATAATAAAAGAACTAAATGTATACTAAGAGCATATGGAAAATTAGGACATGTTTATGAACTCTGTTATAATCAAAACTATTGAAAAAAGACAACTCAGAAATTTCGAGTTTTCAACAATTAAATTGGTTGCTCCGCTTTGGATGAGATAATATCCGGTTAAATCGATTTTGTTGTACAAACCATCCCAGTTACCAATGTCGAAAAAATAGAAAGGGTAATGAACCCTAAAAATGAAAAAGTTAGAAGAAAGATATCATACTTTACCCGAAAATTAATGCATCGCTAAGTGATAATAATATAGTATATATCTAAAATAAACATTACAATATATTGTACATATTCATTATTGCACTAAAATTAATTGATTCATTATTCTAATATATATATATATATATATATATATATATATATATATATATATATACTATAAATATAAGTAAGTATATATACTATATTATATATATATGTATATACATATGCATGTAGTATATGTTATTGAGTTTTTAAAATATAAAGATAGTTTATTGCCATCGAGAATATACAAATCCTAATCCTCTAGCATACTAGAGAGTGAGTGAAAAATCCATGACTAAATTTCATTTTTACTAATATGAGACAAGTGAAGTTAATTAAAATATTGTCTATCACTTCATTTTTATTTTTAAGTCGAGCAATTCACCCATCTAACTGATCAATGTAATATCTTGATCATGTTTCTAAATTAATTTCTTTATATCTTAGTTTTACCTTTCTAATGTCAATCGTTATATTATTACACAGAGAATTGTTGACAGTTATTTCAACCTTTATATTACTTCACAGTGAAATCTCTAAATATTCATTCAAAACGGAGATTCTGGCGAAAAAATAAAAAATCACTTTCAACCTTTGAAATCATTTCAAACAAGACTTGTGGTCCTCTTCGATGACCCCTGGTGCTATCTATTCTTTTCGTCTCTGATTAGAAACAAATCTAGGGGAGATAAAGGAGTACAACTTTCTACTGTGTGATTAGATGATAATCTTACAAAAGTCTTTCTGTGGGTGTATGGTGTGAACAGTCCAACACGCAGGATAATGGGGAATGAAGGTTTATTCACAAATATGGAGGAAAGCACGTAGCACGATTACAAGGAACAGTAGTTCTTGCACAGATTAGAAACGTAAACAGACAACAATTCGCAGATAATAAAAGTTCAGCACTTTGATATTTAACAACACAAACAGTCAGCAAATAACTAATAACGACAATAACAGCATTTTCAATAGCGCTCAGCTCACCAGCTTCCTAGCTCGCACTGCAGACGAAACTCTAAAGGCGTTCTAGTGGATCAATACTACTCCCTCTGATCCAAACGCGGTCCTTATATATTCTCTCCGACAGGCCGTGTCGTCACATGTAGTTTTCTCGTATATTCAAGCGTATTTCCTTTCCTAATAGAGATATCGAGAAAAGGGTCGCATTTTCTGGAATTATCTATTTGTCGCCTAAATGGTCGCCAAGGTCAGGGGTTCCGGAAAGGCCGATGCCCGTCACTCCATACTTACCCCTGTAAAACTCCTTCTCCAACTATAAGACTAGCGAGGCAGAAAAGCGACAGTACATCTTTACAACAATAAACATATCAGTTCCGTGGATGAGAAGTAAAACGAATTCCTTATGACTAAGTGATACGGAATCTACACCAGCTTGTGCGCAGAGGAAAACAGCTGGAGTGTTCTCCCCTCTAATTTCTCATATACATTACAGTGCATTTTGTTATTTAATTTATAGCGCACTAAATAAAATCGAGTATGAATACTGGACCACTAATCTTTCACCGATTGGACCAAAATTTGATATAAATCTATATGCCTCTCTATATTTATAAAACGCTAAGGTACGAGGCACAGAAAAGATGATAATTTCTTTTCTACCAATGGCAACAATACGTTTGTTTACCAAACAGAATTGGTAGCCATTTTAGGCATAACTTCATAGTCATAACCTGTTACTATATTCGTTCTGATGTAAAATAACTTTTTCTCGAAAAAAATGAGTTTCAGATGAAGAATTCACAATATTTCTTACAATATAATGAAACTTTGACGGAAATTATTCAAAGGAGATTAGTTAGAAATGAAGCGGATGGGTTTAGGCGAGCCAGAGAACGCTTAGATCAACGCCAAAATAGTTTAAGTCAGCGAATACAAAATCTTGTCGGTTGAAATCTAGAAGTTGGTACACACTCTTAAAATGGCGCCAAGTCGCCAAATCTAATACAGGTAATACCTTCATATAGCTTTGGCGACTTGGCTCCAATGATATGCAGCGGTCAACGTCTTGCTTCGGCGATTTGGCAGAGTTTTAAGAGTGTGTACCAAATTCTAGATTTCAACCATCATGTCAATTCACAAATTGAGGTGAACATCATGGAACTTACTACTGTGAACATTGTACATTGGCTACTTTTCTGTTATGCGGAAACAGCTTGGCGCCTTTTTTTGTCTTGGCGAATTTTCTTGGAGCGCTGGATCGCCAGTTTGGCTCTCGAAGCGTCAGGAAAAATCGTGGTATTCGTATAACCAAGCGCAGATGCTCTGCACAGGATCAGCTAGTTTGAGTTATTGCATTCCCTTCTAGAAAGACCAACAGACAGACAACTCTGATAAATTTGGTCCAAAATTTGAAATAAATTCATAATTCTGACGATACACTTTTGTGCCGAATTTCATCTTCCCAGCTTGTTGTGTCTTTGAGTTACCATAAAATCCCGTAAAATTTACGGTTTTAAACTGACAGCTGGATTGGTTGTGCGAAACCGTAAAAGTTGCGAAGTAAATCCGTAGGCACAACGGTTTTTTATCATACAAGAACAAGTTTTTTCCGTAAAAGTTACGAAGTAAATCCGTATGCACAACTGTATTTTTACCATATGAGATCAAGTTTTCTCCTTAAAAATTACGAGTAGTATGTAGCGTAATATGATAGACAGAAGGGGGAGGGGGTTGAGATGTTTTCCTCCTGCACCCGAAGTGATGTCATCGACTGGGTTCAGTTGAAGCGTGCTGAAGCGAGTGACGTCATCTTTCCAACTTAGAGATTTTCATCATTTCTCAAATTATCTGGAAAGTCAATTAATTAGAAATCTTAATTATTATAATTTAGGAATATTAATTAATCAAGGATTAATTATTAATTTCAATTAATCTAATTTTTAATTGAACTTACTTGGCGACAAAACTTCAAACTCCTCCGAGACGGGGATCGAACCTGCGTTCAAAGAGTTGGCAGACAGTCGCTCTAACCACTAGACCACCGGGCACTTCATACAATATGGTAAAAATAATCTATTTGAGTTTTAAAGTCACTATAGCTCTAGGGGAGCCACCTAGTGGTGTAAAAATCAACTATTGCCAGAACACGTGTATATATAAATTCAAATCTCGGGTTTATTCGCACGTTGTTCAGAACCATAAAATAATTGCTGAAAAATAAGAGCAAGTGTAGAAAATAATCTTAAAATGATTTAAGAAAAGGAAAAGCTATCGTACGGAAAGCAATACCGTATGACGAAAAATATAATTTGAACTGACGGTTTTAAACCGTTTATGGTTGGAGCTGAAAACGGTGAAAAACCGTTTTGTCAACAAAACAGCTTTTAAACGTCAAATATACGGAAAAATTCCGAAAAAAAACCGTTTGTTTTTGTACAGTGTACAGGTGGACAGACAGACAGATTTCCCGTTGATGGATTTCTTACACAGATAAATTGACGGACCGTCATAATTTTTCAATAACGGGTTTTTCGGTCTCAGGAAGATCCAAAACAAGGATATTCATTACAATCTTTTGGTCGATTATTTTTCATAGTTACAATACTTTCTCTTTGTACGCGAGAAAATAAAAAAAACAATTAAATTATTGCAGAAAATCCTTAAGGACTGAGTCGACACGTGTAACGTTTAATCATTTCCAAAAAGTTGAACCCTTTAAGCGTTTAGCTATTTTGATCTATTAGCTTTATATCTTAAAAATTAGCTTTTAAAGTGAATAACTAGATTTTTATTGTGCTTAATCAATTCTCAATCTAAATAATATTTTATCTATGATTGTTTAAGAAATGAAACACATAAAAAAGGAGTATCTGCTTTCGAACTGAAGATAAAAACGGAAAAATACGGCTCAAACGCTTAGAGACCCTCTGATCTAATAGCGTTAATATCTTAAAAATTAACTTTTGAAGTGAATAATTGGATCTTTATTGCGTTTAATAAGGTCAACTGAAATCTTCAGAATATTTTATCTATGGTAGTTTAAGAAATTAAACGCATAAAAATGAATTAATTGCTTTCAAAATGAAGATGAAAAACGGAAAAATACGGCTTAAACTCTTAGAAACCTGCTGATAAAATAAACTCTTAGAGACCCTCTGATCTAATAGCGTTAATATGTTAAAAACTAACTTTTAAAGTGAATAATTGCATCTTTATTGCATTTAATCAGGTCAACTGAAATCTTAAGAATATTTTATCTTGGTAGTT